>JARPMJ010003987.1:0-83535 GCA_033366665.1 Phoxinus dragarum
GCAAGCTGACATTCAGTACAACCCGTGTTTTTTATTTAGAATACATACAAATGTAATTTACGTCTTATAGTTTGTCAAAAGATTTAAAGCACCGTTTTTGAAGACTGCGCATGTGCGAACGTGCTCTACTTTGTAAGAACGAGCCAAATATTGAGTCTGGTAATAAAGCAAAATAACTGAGAAAAATTAGAAATGGTCTTCAGATGCCATGTCTGTAACTTATATGACAAAATCTAGCGTTAATTCGATCTCAAACAGATTCATTAAAATAAGTTATTAGTGCACCACGTGCGAGACGTCATAAACCAACGTGGTTGAACGATACTTTGCAACATACGGTTTCGGGAAACAGTCGTGACTAGCTAGTTGATTTCTCCAACGATGCATCGTACTATGGTAGTAAAGTTAAGCTTTAAAGTAAAGTTTACTATGGTAGTAAAGCGTTACTGACAGACTGGGAAGAGAAAAGCTGCAACAATGGAGAATATGTGAAAAATAATCCATTTTTTAAACATTCAAGCATTAAAACCTGTTTTAGAGACTGGAAACAAAATCAAGACTTTGTAAAAGATCATAATAGGTCCTCTTTCAAATTTGAATGTGACTAGTTTCCTCAAGGTCAGGTAAGTGTGTGTTTCACAGACTTACTTTGTGATTTGAATTCTGTTTAAATCAAACAAGTCTATTTTTCCTGAGCAAAATTACAAAGCAAATGACCCACTCTGAGAAATCGAATGCTGTCCGGATAGCGATGTCTGTGATTATGGTATATTGTTTTCACAAAGCTTCTCCTCATTTATTTTGACTTATTGAATATCTGTAGTATCGCTGCCTGGTGCAACTTTATTATGGATTTAGACCTTTTGCCAAACGTCTGGGTGAGAACAGCTGGCGGGTTTAGCTCTGATGGCTTCCCATCTGACTTAAAAAGAGAATTAAATCTGATCACTAACTGCTCAGAACGGCATTATCAGGTATGATCTTCACTTATATCAATGTTTTCTTTTTATATATGATGTTTTATACATTTATATGTATATATGTTTTCATATATAAATAAAAAATGACTCACAGTCTACTATTCAAAGTTTGAGGTCAGTAAAAATTCAGCAATGATGCATTAAATTGATCAAACGTGACAGTAAAGACATTTATAATGTTACAAAAGATTTCAAATTTTGAACTTTCTGTTCATCAAATAATCCTGAAAATAAATGTATTGTGCTTTCCACAAAAATATGAAGCAGCACAACTATGTTCAACATTGATAATAACCAGAAATGTTTATTGAGCAGCAAATCAGCATATTACATATTATCATGTGACACTGTATATTTTCAGCTTTGCATCACAGGAATAAATTACATTATAAAATATATACAAATAGGCAGTTACTTTAAATTGTAAAAACATTACTGTTTTTACTGTGTTTTTGATTAAATAAATACAGCTTCTTTCAAGTCTTACAGACCCCAAACTTTTGAACGGTAGTGTAAATTAGACAATCCCAGGATGCAATGCGAGAAGCTTGTTGAAAACATCCATCTGAGATGACAGACAAAGCAATGGAAATGTTGATTATAATTTACATATAGCAATTTATTTTGATGCAGTTGCTGCTAATGTAGTGCATTCAAACCCATTTTAGTTTATTTGCTGCATGTGAAGGCCGTAGACGGCGAGGAAGCTCATAGGTTTTGGACCAGAGCCAGTGAGAGAGAGTTTCAGGGACATTTTAATAGTTCCTCATTACACATTCAGAGCCATGCGTTGAGTTAGCAAAGGCCTCATTAACAGCTCAGCCTTACAGTTTGCTTGAGCCCTGCAGAGCCAAACTGTCCACCATACCAATTTTAATGCATTCAAATATTTCAGCATCATTTTACAGCCTCTAATACACCTTTACAAAAAATACTTCATTTGTCGCTCATGTTTTTTACTACCGCTAAATATTTTAGGGATGTAACGATAAAAAAATGTATGATGCCAATGTCCAATTGTTTAGAATGACATGATAGTTTGGTGTTCTGCTTTTAATACCTTGTTTCAAATGAATGATAATGATTAATGATTATTTTAGAAAGTTATACTGATAAACTCACATTAACTAAATTCTGAACATTAAATTAAGATTTATAAACCTTGAACATTTGGATGTTCTTAATTCACAATAACATGAACTGAATGATAAAATCCCCTGTTTTGCTCACAATCACTCATAATTTTCCCCGATTAAAGGCGCAGTAAGCGATTTCTGAGAAACACTGTTGAAAGTGGATCGGACCGAGAAGCACAAAACACTTGTGGCCAATCAGGAGTAGAGGGGCGTGTCCACTCATGATTGCGAGGAGAGAGAGTGAGTCAATCAGCAGTAGGGGGCGTGGCCACCCATGATGGGGGAGGAGAGAGAGAGTGAGCCAATCAGCAGTAGGGGGGCGTGTCCACTCTTGATGGGGGAGGAGAGAGAGTGAGTCAATCAGCAGTAGGGGGTGTGTCCACTCATGATTGCGAGGAGAGTCAATCAGCAGTAGGGGGCGTGTCCACACATGATGGGGGGAGGAGAGAGTGAGTCAATCAACAGTAGGGGGCGTGTCCACTCATGATGGAGGAGGAGAGAGAGTGAGCCAATCAGCAGTAGGGGGGCTTGTCCACTCTTGATGGGGGAGGAGAGAAAATTAGTCAATCAGCAGTAGGGGGGCGTGTCCACTCATGATGGGGGAGGAGAGAGAGTGAGCCAATCAACAGTAGGGGGCGTGTCCACACATGATTGCGAGGAGAGAGAGAGTCAATCAGCAGTAGAGGGCGTGTCCACACATGATGGGGGAGGAGAGAGAGTGAGCCAATCACCCAGTCTGTGTGCACGATCAGCATGAGCTATGTCTATGTGCGTTACAATGCAGCAGTGCATTAGTTTAGATCAGCTATTAAATTGTGTGTGCAATAAGCTGTTTAAAACGTGCATTCTCCTGATCTTTTTTTAGCATCCAGATTGTATAATCAAACATGTCTTGTGGAGCACTGTTGGAACTTAACTGTTGGGAACGGAGTGTAAAAGTGGACTTCGAAGATTTCTTATCCTGTTTCACCCTCTATAGGCCATGATCAGCGACTAGTCGACGTCAAGCTTAAAAGCATTATAGTCGACTAGTCTTTGCAACCCCTACTCTGTATTTGATCCACTTGTGTTTATGCGAGCCTTCTTTTGTTGTTGTATGATATTAAACAAGTAAAGCAGTAAAAGAATTATGATTTTTTTGTAAAGACTCACTCACAGTAGATTACTAAATTAGTAATTCCACACGAGAGACAATGTCTTCACACATGAGTTCCAATGCATTTTTCCGCCAGCTTTTGATTGACAGGATGTAATCGGCCCTGTTTTCAAGCAATCGGCTGATGTCTGATCATAGAGAGAATAATTGCTTTTATCAGCCAATACTGATTATTGGCCCATATATTGGTGCATCCCTAAAAGAAATGCTAATTCACAATAAAGTGGCAGTGGCTTGTGTGTTTGTGTAGGATGCACACATACAGTACGAGACAGTAATGGCCTGCACCCTTCAGAGTGCTCACTTCAGTGATGCTCACTCTCACCCATAATCTGCACTGAAGTGCTGTGTAGGCTTATGATCAGGCATTACAAATCCCCAGCGGCGCAGACCTTCAGGGTCTCTCTCTCAGATGAGGGGAATATCCTGGCCTTTAGGGATGAAAGGTCAAGTGGTGCAGTAAATCATCAAGCGCCCTTTAATGAGTGTGTGTGTGTGTGTGTGTGTGTGTGTGTGTGTGTGTGTGTGTGTGTGTGTGTGTGTGTGTGTGTGTGTGTGTGTGTGTGTGTGTGTGTGTGTGTGTGTGTGTGTGTGTGTGTGTGTGCGTGCGTGTGAGAGAGAGATTATGTGATGTTGCACTGCACTTTTTATAAGCGCCAAGAAAAATGTAAACGATGATTACCTGTAGGATTTTATTTCTGTGGAACATAAGATTTGATCTGGTTTATGGTCTCTTGGATGCAGTTACAACAAAAGAGGACTGATGCTTTTAGGTTTCAAAAGGGACCTCTGTTTATAGTTTTAATTTATATTTTAAAGTTGTTGGTTGTTGTTGTTTTTTTATTTATTTTTTAGTTTTAGTTTTATTTACTTCTAGGTCATTTTAGTGCTTTAACCAAAACTTATTTTAGTTAGTTGACAAGGCATCATTTTATTCTTTTCATTTAAAGTTTATTTTATTTTTTGCTTTATTTTAATTAACAAAAAGTTTCTCATAGTTTTAGTTAACAACAACAATAACCCTGAAAGGACACAAAAGCACCATAAAAGTACTCCATGCTAATTACACTGTTTGTCTATAAATTCTAGTCTTTTTAAGTCATATGTTAGCTTTATTACAGCAGATAACAGCCTTATTTGGAGGGATAGATTACATTTGGAAGCTAAATTAGTTGTTTTTTAGTGTAAGACACGAACATTTCTACAAAAGGAAAAATGCAACAAAAGTGTAGAATATGATGATTTTTAATCCATGTGTATATGTTGTGCATGTTGTGCATGCCCGTAAGGGACATGGTGAAGGAAAAAAATTAGATTGGTTGGGGGAAAAATTCAATGCTTTCTGTGTTCACTTGCAAAATGTTTGCTTTCCCCTGAGAAGCTTTGTAAAGCGAATGCAAAAGTTTTTCGAGCGAACGCAAAGTTTCTCAGGGAACACAAAACTTTTTGTGAGCGAACGCAAAATCATTGAAAGATGTCTTTCCTCCCATCTTATATTTTTTCCATCATCATGTCCTTTTAGGGGATATGTTGCAGGGTCATCATCCTACAGTGCATGTTTCCCCCTAAAATGTTGATCAACTTTCATGCCTCATGGTTTTTCATGCATAGATGTACCCTAATAATGAACACAAACGTTTCAAGCTCTTGACAGGCAAATGCCTCACAATCGTGTTTTCTCAACCTCACTTTGATATAAAATGTATATATATATGTTTCTAAATTAGCAATTTTAAGTATTAGTATACATTTGCTTATGCTCTTTGACATAATATATAAATTATTGATACATATTTAAATTAAAGTAGTTTATGTCCCTCAAACAGTCCACCCTGTTACATTGGTGCTATTTGCCCTAAATCACATGACTTCCTTTTGGGTAAAGCAACTCAGTCATAAACTTCTCTCTTCTCCCCAATTTTAGGTGACAGTCCACCCTGTTGTATCAATTTATACTGGACATGAAAATGTTAATTTAACAAAAAAAAATTGTATATAACATTCTCCCTAAATGTCAATCTTCTGCTAGCATTTTGTTCTTTCCTAGTAATGGGCTTGAAATGATCTGAAAACGTCCACCCTGTTACACATTGCATTGTAAATATGGCATAACATATGCCATAAAATGTGACTGAAATGTGAAATATTTGGTCAGGGTTATTAGGTTAAACTAGCCTGAGCTTGACCTGTGTGTTTGTATGATTCTCCCTCTGACAATTGAATGTTTACAATGTTTTCAGCTCAGTCCAAAAGCCACCAAACTGTAGAATGCAATGTTACTGATACGTACAACTGTTCCCGTGTCTCTCGCAGGGAGCTTCGTCGAGTTTGGTGGTGAAGTTCGCTGACACCGATAAAGAGAGGACCATACGCCGCATGCAACAGATGGTGGGTCAGTTCGGCATCTTCAACCCCACCGTGGCCCTGCCGTTCAGCACCTACAGCAGCACCTACAGTACTTACACACACGCGGTGAGCACACACAACACGCTTCTGAAGTCTAACAGCCTCAGATTAACCAACGCTGTCCTTGTCTCAAGACGTTTTTCACTCTGCTGAATAATGCATTAACATCATTTCAATTCCTGACCCATGAATACTTGCAGAAAAACGCAAGAGTTCCTGTGCAATTTGAACTCTTGCTCCCATCGGACTCTTCAGAATATAACAGGAATCAAATTGATCCTGAGTGCCGTTTTTACGGTTTATTTGCATTTTGAATATTTGGCTTTGATTATAAAGGACACTCTTATAACCTGTGGTTTTGAGTTCGTGTGATTGCAGTAGAGCCGAGTGAATATATTTCAGGTGATTTATGAATATAAGCTACATGCACTTTTTATTTGGCCATTTAGTTTCCTAAAGACAACGTCAAAAGACCAGGACTTCCATGTCCTGTGACTTACGAGTATTAAGTCCAAGTTTTTAATAGCTTTTCTTATTTAAACTTTAGTAAACATGGCATTAGAGTTGGTACATTTATTTAATTTCTATATAAATCAGTTCAAATGGTCAAGTGAGTCAGTTCAAAACTCTGATTCAATCAATTGTTTGCATCAATCAATTAAAAAATGCACTGAAGTCTGCATGTAGCAGTTTTTAATGGACTTTGTAGGATTATTTAGGTGCATATAAAAGAAAATTATTAAATATCACACTTCCTTGTGTCGTTTAATGGCAAACATGATTATTTTTAATGCTGTTTTACTTCTTATGTTAATCATTTAAATCAACTTGGCAGCCACGGCTGTTTCATTGAAATGATGGTTCCTTTTAAGCCATTTCAGAGAAAATACATAAATATAGAGATATATATCAAATATTATCAAATGGCAGAAAAATATCAAGATGATTTTTATTAGCTTCATCATCCTGGCCTAGTTCGGCACTCTTAGCGTGGTTGGAAAAGCCAAATGCGTCTTTGAGTAATTCATCTTCTTTAGATGAATCCCAGTTCATTTACGGAATGGATAATGTATTCAAAGCACATGGATTTCTGTGCATATTCATAAGCGTATTACTTGAAACGATAACGGCATTAGATACAGATTAAGCCTGTGATCTGATAGTGTGGAAGTTAGCCGCTATTTTAAATACTTTTTAGCTCGTGGAGTCTCACAGAAGTGGGAAGTTTGAGGATCCGCATCACGTGTCAGACGGGCTCTATATATAGCATATACCCGGCAGGCCTTCGGTTTTAATTACACTGCGCTGAAGTGTGTGCATATGTGTGTGTGACATTTCAAACTACAGCTTTGATTTTATAATCCATATGATCCTTCGCCACAACCGCGTGCGCCTCCTCGCCATGTTAGCAGCTTGCTGCTTATTATCCTGTTCGTGCGTGAACATACTGGGATATCTGTGTGCAATTCCTTCTGTGACGTCTAAACATGGAGCCAACAGAAGGAAAACCCCCAGGTATCCCATCATCCACCTGTTCTGTGTCCCTGTACACAGTAAATACAATCACACATGTATGAACACACACAAAACCTGAATTGTGCACACAGAGAACTAAGGCATGCTGTCAACTGCATAGTATTGCACAATGCATTGCATTCTCATTCTTCAGTGTTATTTTACTCATTTAAAGTTTTGTTATTATTTTTAATTCGATTTTATTTTTATATTTTCTGGTTTAATTTTACTTTTAATTAAGGTTTTACTCATTTTGTTGTGTTGATTTTTTTTAAATGACTCATTTTTATTGAGTATTAGTTTTTAGTTTTAGTTATTTTGGTACTTTAACCAATTCGAAAATGAGAGATATTGTCTTGGCAAATAGCTGATTGGTTATTTTTTATTTGAATGGATATTAATATATTAATTTAATTATTTAACATAAATATGACTGTATACTTTTTATGAAGTAACATGTTTTATTGTTTTAGTTTAAGTTTATACTGTATACGTTTTACATGTAATATAAATATATAAATGTAATATTTTATATTTTATAAACATAAAATTTACTATATCGTTTTTATTAAGTATTAGATTTTAGTTTTTGTTTATTTAGGTTTTGTTATTTTAGAATTTAACCTAAACTAAACAAAATGAGAAGTATTTTCATGGCAACTAGCTGAAATAAAATAAGTTTAAGCTTTTTTTATATCTAATTTTATTTCATTCAAATAAAATTCATAAAAAATTCATAAAAAAGGGGGGGGGGGTTAGTTAACGATAATAACACTGAAACTGTCAGTTAAACTGTTACATTAGTTAAACTGACAATACACGAATAGTTACACATCTGGTTTAATGGCACAGATGTAGCATTCACGTGTGCATGCAAGCATAGATTATGTCCATTCTAGATACACAAACTGTACATTACAGACCTCATACACACACAAACCCAGTTCTCTCAGCAGGTTCACACTCTTGCTTGTATCCTGACTGATTTAAATTGCATGTGGATTATTTAAATGGGAATGAGTAGCACTTCAAACATTGCCTTAAATCATGAAATCCTGCCCTAGGGGAAACAAACGAACACACACTGTCTCTCTCACACACACACACACACACACACACACACACACACACACTAAGTGAAATAGACTATTCATTTTGGTCATAGTGTGATACGGCAGCACACAGGAACTGTTGGGATTATACATCCTGCCAACAGCATTTGCATAATAGCATGAGAGCTTTTTAGGAAGATTTCCACACGGTCTGCAATCATGGTTCTTCTTGTCAGCAGTTTGGGTTGAGTTGGTTGAAAAGTGTGCTGTGGTTTCAGAACCGTTTCATAAAGATTGCCAACTCTGACTCAGTGACGGGTGCAAAAGAAGACAGAATAATATAGAGTAGAATACAACAGATCCACATAGAATTGAACAGAAACGTATAGAAGCAGAGTCACAGAATACAACAGAACAGAAAAGAATCATTTACGCCAGTGTCCAAACTTGATCATGGAGGGTGACCGTCTTGCAGAATTTCGCTTCAACGAAATTCAACGCTTTCACGCTTACCTGGAAGTTTCTATAGGCCTAGAAAGAGCTTATACTGCAGCTGAGTCCTTCGAAGGATGCAGCCTGTGAATTGGGACACATCTCGTGAATTGGGACACACAGTGTTCGAATTGGGGGGGGGGGGACCTCCCAGAAACATCAAGGGACCCCCCCGTAAGGTCCAAAAAAATTACCTTGGGGGGTCCCCTGGTTTTTCATTAAAATATATATATATATATATATATATATATATATATATATATATATATATATATTATTAAGTTGTTTGTTTTTTTTGTTTTTTTTTTATTGGGGGACCCCCCCAAGAGCTTCGACACAATTCGAACACTGCATCTCAGAGCTAAACTCTTTGGTCTCCAAGTTTGGACACCCTTGATGTACATTAATCGTCATCTTTATTAGGTACAGATGTTCAACTGCTTGTTAATGCAAATATCTAATTAGCCAATCACATGGCAGCAACTCAATGCATCAAGGCATGTAGACATGATCAAGACGATCTGCTGGAGTTCAGACTGAGCATCAGAATGCGGAAGAAAGAGGATTTAAGAGAGTTTGAACGTGGCATGGTTGTTGGTGCCAGACGGGCTGGTCTGAGTGTTTCAGAAACTGCTGATCTACTGGGATTTTCACACACAGCCATCTCTAGGGTTTACAGAGAATGGTCAGAAAAAAAGAAAATATCAGTGAGCGGCAGTTCTGTGGGTGAAAATGCTTTGTTGATGCCAGAGGTCAGAGGAGAATGACCAGACTGGTTGAGCTGATAGAAAGACAACAGTAACTCAAATAACCACACGTTCACCGAGGTCTGCAGAAGAGCATCTCTGAACACACAACACGTACAACCTTGAAGCAGAAGAAGACACTTATCTGACAGTGTCACTCTCCTGTCAGATAAGAACAGAAACTGAGGCTGTAGTTCGTACAGGCTCCCCAATATCGGACAATGGAAGATTGGAAAAAACTGGTCTGATGAGTCTCGGTTTCTGCTGTGACATTCAGATGGTAGATTCAGAGTTTGGTGTAAACAACATGAAAGCATGGATCAATCCTGCCTCATGTCAACGGTTCAGGCACAAAGCTCACATCATCTGAAACTGGTTTCTTGATCATGACAGTGAGTTCACTAAACTCAAACGGCCTCCACAGTCTCCAGATCTCAATCCAGTAGAGAATATTTGAGATGGGGAGGAACGGGAGATTTGCATCATGGATGTTCAGCCGACAGCCGATCTGCAGAAACCGTGTGATGCGAACATGACAATATGGACCAAAGCCTCTGAGGAATGTTTCCAGCACCTTGTTGAATCTCTGAATTAAGGCAGTTCGGAAGGCAAAAGTGAGTCCAACTCGGTACTAGCAAGGTGTACCTAATAATGTCGGTGAGTGAAGAATGAAGAAAAAAACGGCGGTATGGTATGGTATGGTATGGTATGGTATGGTATGGTATGGAATGGAATGGAGTGGAGTGGAGTAGAATGTAATGGAATGGAGTGGAGTAGAATGGAATGGCATGGCATGGCATGGAATAGAATAGAATGGAATGGAATTGAGTGGAGTGGAGTGGAGTGGTATGGTATGATATGGAATAAAATGGAATGGTATGATATGGAATAGAGTAGAATGGAATGGAATGGAGTGGAATGGAATGGAATGGTATGGTTATGGTTATGGTTATGGTTATGGTATGGTATGGCATGGAATGGAATGGAATGGAATGGTATGGAATGGAATGGAATGGTATGGTTATGGTATGGTATGGCATGGAATGGTATGATATGGAATAAAATGGAATAAGTATGATATGGAATGGAATGGAATGGAATGGAATGGAATGGTATGGTATGGTATGGTATGGTATGGTATGGTATGGTATGGTATGGTATGGTATGGTATGATATGGAATAGAGTAGAATGGAATGGAATGGAGTGGAATGGAATGGAATGGAATGGAATGGAATGGAAATGTATGGAATAGAATATTTAGTGCCATGCAACCAGTGTTGGTGGAGTCTGATTCTGCAGCTTGACAGTGTCTCTATAGAATGGTGTCATGAAATGAAGACAGCTTCACCTGTAGTCCAGCTGGCTAACGGTAACCGCTGTGGTTTCTGCTCATTGCTAGTTAGTCCTAAATACCAGCCTGTGGTTGTTTTTATGTTCATGCTCCGAATGGATGCGAATTGTGAATAGCATCTCTATTCTAATTTCATATTTACTTCTTTTATAGCAACAACAACAACAAAACATCCCCACGTAGAACCTCTTAGAAATCTCCATGTAGAATGAACACAGGAGGCATAACATCTCAATTTGTACACTAAAAATGATGATCAGTGCATTACAAATCATAGTGCAGTATGTTAAGAGTAGTGTGCCAAAGTTTCCAGGATGCATTTTTGAAGTGTGTATTCATGCATTATTTTTCAGCTAATATTGCCTATAACTTCAGTTTGCAGTGGTTCTTATAGACTTTTATTGTTATAAAACAGCAAATTGTTTTTTTATCAATGCTGCCACCGCAGTTTTGAAAGGTTTGAAGTAGTCAAGAAATGATTTCCCGTAAGCAGGGTCGTTTAGTCATCCAGAAACCAAAATAGATTAGTCATGTCAAGTAGTTTATCTATTTTTTTAATACTTTTGAGCAGCAGTGCAAAATAAAAAATGATGAATTATCTACACATGCATACACAAATGCAGTGTGGTAAAGTGAGATCATCTGAAACTGCACTAGTAAGGATTATTTGACAGGGCACTGTACTCTATATCCCATAATGCCCTGCTCCAGCACTCTCTCTGGCACTGCACTGGTGTCTCAAAGGCCTGGCGCAGGAATAGACAACACAAGTAAAAGCGGGAGAGGATTGGAGGCTGTAATGTTCCAGTGCACTCTGCTCGAGAACCAAAGCACGAGCCGTCGAGCACTGAAGGGCATTTCAGAAACCTTTCTCAGTGCAAACAAAGAACCGGCCACAAATCCACTACATTCGGCGGTGCAATTCTGCCGTGTCACGCTTCAATCGAACGGCTTTTACTTTTGACCATGAAGGGAGTTAGTGCACACTGATGATGTTCATTTTGTGAACAGAGCTCCAGACTGATGAAAACATGCTGTCGTTTGAAACACTGTGAGTGGGTGTGTTGTGTTGTGTTGTGTTGTGTTGTGTTGTGTTGTGTTGTGATGGAGAAGATGTTGATGGTTTGCAGCGCCTCCTGGTGGATCTCGGCACAACTGCATACATGAACCGCCTGGCTCCTGCTCAGACTCTCAGCTTTGGCAAATCATTAGCAAACAATTCAGATGATATTAACCTGACGCAAGTATTTGTTATGTTAATTATGATTTGTTCTCAGCATTCTTGCTGTTTGATGTGATTTTTCTGATTCTAATCCATTTGTGCCTGCTTTGTTTGACTAGAGCACACAAACAAACCAGCAATGATGAGCCTCAGCTATAGGGGTGGGCAGAAAATGTATATCATGGTTATTATATATATATATATATATATATATATATATATATATATATATATATATATATATATATATAACCGTGATATAGCTTTTAAAAGAAAAGCACTTAAACATTTTGAGGTTGAATAAACAATAACAATAAAGTGATTATATATATATATAAATATAATCACTTTATTATTGTTTTTTTATTCAACCTCAAAATGTTTAAATGCTGTTCTTTTGAACTTTCTGTTCATCAAAGAATCCTTATAAAAATATTATAGTAATAATAAATGTTAGAAGTAAAAATACTGAAAAATTATACTGATTTCTGAAGGATCATGTGACACTGAAGACTGGAGTAATGATACTGAAAAATTCAGCTTTGCCATCATAGAAAAAAAATATATATTTTAAAATATATCTAAATTGAAAGCAGTTTTTTTAAATAATATGTCACATTATTACAGTTTTTACTGTGTTTTTGACCAAATAAATGTAGCCTTGCTGAGCATAAGAGATTTCTTTAAAAAAAAGTATTTTTGTCTTGTTTTGCAGTTAAATATCTAAACATTCTTAAATCAAGAAACATTTACTTGAGAAGTAAAATTATTCAGATATTCAGTATATTTTTCTGAACTGTATCCGAATTTAGTGAGTTTATGCTTAAAACAATAAAAAATGATCCACCAGTGGAGTCAGAAACATAAACTTAAATAATTTTTAAGGTTCCGATTATTTTTATTACGCTGCCATTGGCAAATAATTCATGTTTTAAACCAAAACTTTTTTTTAAGAAAAAGTTTTTTTCTAGGAACTGAGATATGTATATGGCAAGACTAAAAGTAATAAAATAATTTTAGCATCAGATTTTTCGTAATAAATGAAGTAATCTGCATGCTATAGCTGTCTGCTGGATGTAAACTCCACAGCGGGATCGCTTGACACTTTTCTATCATGGCACGGTGAGACCGCCCAACCATTTAAACTACAGCTCCAGTCTGAATGAATGGCAAAGCACGTAATTATTGTCAGCGGTTTGGACATCTCATTTCTTCATGCACCAAACACTTCCATTTTCCCAACCCTTCCCCCCCAAGACGTGTCAGCACGTCCCCACAAACATGCATAAACACGCGTGTCACATCCCGTGAGCGACTGGAGCTTTGCATTGAGCTGTGCCTCTCGAAGCGCCTCTACACCAGTAATTGGCCCATGATGGAGCGCTGATTGCCTCGGAGTACCTGGGGAGTTCAGCACACATTAGCATTCAATAAAATCGCAGATGCATACACAAACACACACGCTCCTGTAAATGAGTTTATCACTGAGGCTTTCTCCTCGTCTTTGTGTCTCAAGGCTGGACGGGAGTTTATTTGCCATGTGCAGAAGTGTTAGCAATTCATTTAAACTGAACTAAAGCAGCACTGCTGATATTCTGTACCACAGTTGCATTTATATGGACATTTTTATAGAGTTTGCGGAAATTAAATTTGGAAATAAAGTGAGCACGCTTCACTCTTGCAGATGTATACCAAGTGAAATTATTAAAGGGGTCATGACATGGTTTTTTTTATTTTATTATTATGTTCCCTTAGGTGCAATTATAGTATTACTATAGTTTTTTTTTACAAAAAACTTTAAAAATTTAGTGATTTATGACCTTTTCCCACCCAGTTTCTCATCCTCTGATTCAAACAGTCTGTTTTGGGGGTGTTTCCCCTTTAAGAGTTCAGTGTTAACGCCCACTGCTATGATTGGCTAACGTCAGTGCCTATGCATCAATTATTAACGCCCCCAGCCAGAACATTTGCGGATTCAGCGTATTTAAAAAGTAGTTTAAAGTTTTAAATACATTACTTACAGTTTGCGTCGTCGTTGTTAAGGCCAGAATAGTCGGCACGGACTTATCTTTGAGCAACAGTTTTCTGGCAAAGCCAGCATCATTTTGGGATATGTTCTCAAAAACAGTCATCCTTCAAATGGACTGGGACGTCCGCAAAAAAATAAAGTGCATCCATTTTTCCCTGATGACTGGATCTTTCGCAGCGTATTCAAAGATGTAGTTTGTCCACAGCCAGGAACAGCACATCTGCAGCATCGTAATTTCCCTGTACACAGAGCCACTCGCTGTCCGTTGACTGAACTCTTGTGAGGCACGCGGGGCGACAATGATACGAAATGAGCGTAGTTGTCTTGCGCTTAAAGCGTAGTTGTCTTTTGCTGGAGGCGGTCATATGCAAACGCTGGTACGTCACTTCGCACCGTGACGTCACTTCTTACCATGGATCCAGAACGAGCTGTATTTAGAGCTTGATTAAATAAATGATTCGTTTATAGTGGGGAGGACGTCTTAAGCTATGAAACTTGCAGGACGTTTTAATGGTACAAAGACCTTTTATATACCAAAAGATCAAGGCAAATTTGGTTTCTCATGTCATGACCCCTTTAATAAACAGCGTGCCACAGATGCTGTCCACAGAGTTATGATTAGCCTGAAATCATTTATTTTATTATATCTCCACTACTATATGATAACCATATTCGTGTACATTACTGTTCAATGGATTTGCATCGTACTTTTCAGAGAATAGCATGGTACTTTTATGTATATGTTTGCTAATGTTTCAAATGAATGTGGATTCTGTGTTGATAAAGCATCTCTTCTTCCATCATCACGGCTAAACAAAGTAACATCATTAAGAATGCATGCTAATGGTTAACCCAGTAGATCAGTGCGGTCTATATTGATGCATGTATGGATTACACTCCACGAGCTGCGGTCAGTTGGTGTGTGTAGTTACAAGCGTCTTCTAGAAGGCTAATTTGCATCAGTTCCACATAAACAAATACTATTGTGTGTGTGTGTATATATATATATATATATATATATATATATATATATATATATGTAGCCTACATAAAAAAAGAACAGCATTTACAGTATTCAAAATATAAATCTTTTCTAACAATATACGTTTTTACTATCACTTTTTATCAATTTAATACATCCTTGTTGAATGTAAGTACTAATTTCTTTCAAAAAAGAAAGAAAGAAAATGATTGTATATTGATACAAAATATTTCTATTTTAAATAAATGTTGTTCTTTTTTTATTTTATTTTTATTCATCAAATAATTATGAGTATACGTATCACATGTTATAAAAAACAGTTTAAATATACATACTGATAATAAATCAGAATATTATAATGATTTCTGAAGGATCATGTGACTGGAGTAATGATGCTGAAAATACAGCTTTGATCACAGGAATAAATGACATTTTAAAGTATATTCAAACAGAAAAATCATTATTTTAAATTGTAATAATATTTCACAATATTACAGTTTTTTCTGTATTTTTGATCAAATACATATTACTAGCCAATATCCTAGTAATATGAATGCTAATAAGCAAATGTATGTATGTATATGTTCTGCAATGGGGTCATTTCAGGACTCCAGCACATATTAGTTACTCTGTCTGTTTTTGTACTGTTGTGTCTTCACAGATGGTTGTTGCCATAGTGACATAATTACAATAATTAGCTATGCTACAGTGCATTTGTGTTCGTTAATTCATTTTAGGAATGTCGTTTGATCCAATTTATTTGAACACCTACAGACACATGTTGGATCTCCGACAGGGTCAAGTTA
The DNA here is from genome assembly GCA_033366665.1 of Phoxinus dragarum. Classification (NCBI taxonomy): domain Eukaryota; kingdom Metazoa; phylum Chordata; class Actinopteri; order Cypriniformes; family Leuciscidae; genus Phoxinus; species Phoxinus dragarum. The sequence goes on from JARPMJ010003987.1 coordinate 15,875, forward strand.
TTATAACTAACAAGTACAGAGAAGTGCCATGATGCTGTTGTTTTTTTGTGAACAAGATACCATGATAATATTATGTTTTTGAACATATTTCTTAAAGTAACCTGGAGGACCATGTAAATATCATTGTACATAAATATAGGAATCTTTAGTAATTCAAAGTACCGTGGTATTACCATCACGGTCCTGCTGTGCTTTTTTGTAAAGAATCCTTCATTTTCAATAAGATCAGATATTTTTTATATGTGACCCTGAACCACAAAACCAGTCACATGGGGCATTTTTTAAAATTGAGATTTATACATCACCCGAAAGCAGAATAAATAATATTTCCATTGATGTATGGTGTGTTAGGATAGGACGATATTTGGCTGAGATACAACTATTGAAAATCTGGAATCTGAGGATGCAAAAAAAAAAAAACATTGAGAAAATCTCCTTTAAAGTTGTGCATTTATGTTCACGATTGTGCTGCATTCACTCACAAAAATACATGTTTTAGAATGCTAGGAAATTTTAAAAGATCTTGATCTTTACTTAATATCCTAATGATTTTTGGCATAAAATAAAAAATAAAAATTTTGACCCATACAATATATTGGCACAAATATACCTGTGTGACTGGTTTTGTGATCACAAATTTGTTTTTGTATTTAATATAATGTATAATGTCTTCTAACATAAACTCTCTGTTGTTTGATTGGTTCAGCTGATGCAGCAGCAGGCGGCGATCATGGCTGCTTCTCACGGGGGTTATTTAGCGCCCAGCGTTGCGTATCCAGCGACACAGATTCACCAGGTGGGGGCGCTCAACATGAACGGCCTGCCTCCCACCTCGATGACACCTGTTTCAGGTGAGTCTGATCACACACTCATTTACATGCCAACTTTTTTTCAGATGTTCTTCCTAAAATGTCTTAGGCCCCGATCGTGTCGCGACACCTGACGCGTTTTTTACAGTGAAAGGCGCCTTTTTTTTTAAGTTGTCCTATGGCAGTGAGCGTTCTGCGCGCTGTTTATGCGCCCCAGACGCCTCACGTTTTACCGCCTGCTGCGCCTCGTGTTTTTGCCGTTGAAAAACATGAAAAACAACGTCATCGCATTTTTTTCCACTGTCCAATCCAATGAATGGAGAGGCGGGCCTTCCGTTGTAGTGATGAAAGCTACAATTGGTTTGAACGCCCGGAGAGTGCGATGATGGAGGATAAACGTGTGGTGCTCTCGCGGGTTATCAGGAGCTAACGACTTCACGGACCGTAACTACCACAATGTTAACAGAAAGTAATTAAAGTTAATAAAAAGCTGATTTGACGTTTACTTGACTGACAGGACAACTGTTTCGGTGGTTGCCTAGCAACATAAAAACGCAGCGCACTGCTCGTTCTGTGTGCAGTGCTGTGCGCCTCGCGTTTTCGAACCTGAAAAACACGTTTGGTGTGATCGGGGCCTTAGCCTAGGTTGACACCAGACCCTTCTCGGTTGTAAGTGAGAGTGGGTCTGGGGAAGGTTCATTCACAGCCCATTTTCAAAGGTGCGTCACCAACGGACGTCGCTCAAATGCCTCTGGGCGCAATTGGGTAGACCTGAAACCAATCAGAGCGATCGTCATCGTGTAAAGCCCGCCTCAACGTTTGTGATTGGCGCCTTGATTTGGAAAAATTGGAAATGGGCTTGAATGGGCTCTTGGCCGGACTGACTTGCAGAGCAAATCTCAAATTTGCCAGAAGTTCGTCAGGGTTTTCCCAGGCTGAAAATGTCAATGTTCAGAACGTAGTAATGTGACAGTTTGTGAAACTGGTTATTCAACACAACAAATTGTAGGGTAAGATATATTTTTATCCATTAAACAGTTTTAAGTTCTAATAAAGTGATTTTGGTAACATTTTACAAAAAGGTTCCAAGCTGTATAAGAGACGTCTAGTGGCGAAACTTAAATACTGTGCCTTTAACAAAGATTAATAAATGCTGTTTGAAATATATTGCTTTGCAAATGAGACCTTATTACCTTGATTTCTTTAAAAGTACATTTGGTTACACTTTATTTCGATAGTCCACTTTAGACATTCTACTAACTATAAGTAACTTGTCAACTAACTCTCATTAGAGTATTAGTAGGCTGTAGTAGACTGTTATGTTAGGGTTAACTTAGGTGTTAGGGTTCGGAGAATAAGTTGACTTATAGTTGCCAAGTTACTTATAGTCAGTAGAATATATGTTGGGGGACTGACTAAAAAAAGTGTTAGCTAATATTAAGCAGACAGTCTGTTAATACTCTAATGAGAGTTAGTTGACATGTTGCTGCAAAGTTACGTATAGTTAGTAGAACGTCTAAAGTGGACTATCGAAATAAAGTGTTACCGTACATTTTTAATGTATAATTTTGTGCGTATGGATAACAAGTTTTCTTTACGCTGCATTTTTGCACATTAGGTCAGTTTACTGGTAGTAAATATTCATGATTTACACTCTATTTGTACATCAAACCGCATCTCACGCCGAATATCAGCTTTCACTCCCAACTCACCTGATCAGTGTCATGGACTGGAACACGCTAGAGATTCCTATTGATCCGTAAGAATCGATGATCTGGATGTGAAGCACATCTCACGGATGCGTTTCAGATGGTGACCGCACACACACACACACACACACACACACACATAGCTGCAGGGTCTCGCTCTTTTTAGCAGACGTTTAAAAAGGGGATACAGGATAGTCCGCTGGGTCCAACATGAAAACAAGCTCTTGAATTTGAGAAGCATTTAAAATCCATCCGCTGGTCATGATTTCGACTGTAGCTGTTTTTGGACTGGAGGTTCAGAAGATACATTGCAGATATCAAGTTTATTTTAGGAGTAAATAAGCATACACTCAAAAAAATAACTCTTTGAATGAACATAAAAAAATAATGGAAAGGATTTCCACATTAATAACTTGCTTTATTTCAGCATTATGCAATTCTGTTATTCCAATTGAATGTACTTACGTTGGGTCAACTTAATTTATTAAGGTTGATTCAACTTATTTACTATGGTTGGGCACAGCTTAATTTAATAGTGTCAGCCCAACTAATTTCCTGACATGATTCGGGTGTTTTTTATTTTCATTCATCCATTAATATTTCATTTATTTTAGTGACACACAATTAAATTGATAGACTATAGCTATAAGCAGTTAAAAGTATCCAAATTAGTCCACAGTCTCCACAATTGTAATTTAAATGGTTCTAATAATTCCAATGTAATTGAACATTAAACACAATTACACACTATCGTGTCTTCCCCTTTTCTCATTTTCTCAAAAAAACATAAAATAACACTTTTAACATTTTAACATTTATTCTCTCTTAATTCAACCATATGCAAAGCATGCTGGGAACTAACAAGCACTGCCCAGTTTCAGTTTATGCAACACAAATCATTCATGTAATCCAACACAAACGGATTAAGTAAACTTAAATTTTACATTTAAGCAGATTGAACACAATCACATTAAAGGATAATTCCGGTATTTAACACCTTGAGTCTATATTGTAGTTTGTTTTGGATGAACAAGAGTGGTGGACAACATTTTTTTGACAATGGTTCCTCTCTCGAGTTTTTGATAATAGAATTGGCCATGGACCCATTTAACATTGGAGTCAATGGGCATGTCCGAAAATGTCATTAAAACAGCCAATAATGTTCGTTTACAAAACTGTTAAACTCACCGAGTGGTTAGTGGTGTTCGTTGATGATTATAAACAATATATCGTCGCAATATATGATTCCAATCCGTTTATTTAGCTATAGTGGAACTATTTTTTCAACAATGGGATTTTACAAAATGACGAATAAAACACGACAGAAACTGTATTTCGCAACACTTTTTGTTTCTGGAACATCAACTAACATCACTAATCACTCGGTGAGTTGCACAGTTTTGAAAACTAATGTTAAAGGTTGTTTTAATGACATTTTCGGACATGCCCATTGACTCCAATGTTAAATGGGTCCATGGCCAATTCTTTTATAGTCAAAAACTCGAGAGAGGAACCATTGTCAAAAAAATGTTGTCCACCACTCTTGTTCATCCAAAACAAACTACAATATAGACTCAAGGTGTTAAATACCGGAATTATCCTTTAAGTTAGGGCAAAATGGCAGTTGGCGTCGCACTATACCGCCACCCTCTGGATGTACAATTTTTTTTACTTAACATAAATGGTTTGTGTTTAGACAGCGCGTTAGGATTTTGTACTGTTAAATTAAGACATAATTACGTGGACCTTAATAGAAAGAAAAAAAAAAGTAAAACAAACACAATCATTATAAGTAAACTTAATATAAATATATTATGTAAAGTGCACAACCTTCCTAGTTCATTTTTGAGTGTTGACCTTAAAGCTAACACACACATACTAATACTCCAGTTTTGATTTCATATGGTCTTTAATTATGTTTATGGAGCTCCCAAACAGGCGCATGGATTTTAAGCGGCCACATTTGTTGGATGCTCCTGTAATTGCACGCTGCTGGAAATGCCAGGACTTTGAGTGACAACCGTAATCATCTCACGCTCGAGCGATCGGTGCCCACACAGAACAGATGCTTTCATCTGTGCAGAGGATGACCTTTAGTCTGGGTGCTGTTCTGGGCTCAGGGTTTGCCTTTCATATCCTAATGAAACTAATGATGTGACCAGCAGGAAGTTGATCTGAGACCAGTGCGCTCTGATGCTTTATGCAAATGTGTCCGGGGTTACTTCCCCTCCGACAAACAGCTACTGATCACAATTAACTGAGTTTAAATCCCTCTCTTCCCCTCTTGCTTTGATTTATTCAAACTTAGCGTAGATTTGTATAATTCATATAATTCTAATTATACTGATATTAAAGTTATGTAATATTACAATATCTAATAGTAGTAATATTAATATTATTTGAAATGTGTGTGTGTATGTATGTATGTATATATATATATATATATATATATATATATATATAGAGAGAGAGAGAGAGAGAGAGAGAGAGAGGAGAGTGTGTGTGTGTGTGTGTGTGTGTGTGTGTGTGTGTGTGTGTGTGTGTGTGTGTGTGTGTGTGTGTGTGTGTGTGTGTGTGTGTGTGTGTGTGTGTGTGTGTGACCCTGGATCACAAAACCAGTCACATGACGCACAGGTATATTTGTAGCAATAGCCAACAATACATTTATGGGTCAAAATTATCGATTTTTCTTTTATGCCAAAAATCATTAGGATATTAAGTAAAGATCATGTTACATGAAGATATTTTTTACATTTTCTACCATAAATATATAAAACGTGTAGTTTTGTGAGTGAATGCAGCACAATCGTGAACATAAATGCACAACTTTAAAGGAGATTTTATCAATGTTTTGATTTTTTTGCATCCTCAGATTTTCAAATAGTTGTATATATATATATATATGCTATTGTAATGCATACATGCAGGCCCTATATATGGCGTATCTTGACTCTGCATAAGACATTCATACTGCACACTTCTAAGTGTCTCCCCATAAGAGAGAGTGTGTTACAATACACTCTGTTTCTCCTCACTGACCACGTCAGATACTAGGTGAACACACACACACATTTATATACACAATAACACCATACACTCGCCCAGCATCCACTCTCCTATTGATTTGATTTTTACTCTGACCGCCTATTGACCTTTGTAGCTTCTAAACTGTGTGTGCGTGCGTGTGTGTGTGTGTGTGTGTGTTGTGTGTGTGTGTGTGTGTGTGTGTGTGTGTGTGTGTGTGTGTGTGTGTGTGTGTGTGTGTGTGTGTGTGTGTGTGTGTGTGTGTGTGTGTGTGTGTGTGTGTGTGTGTGTGTGTGTGCAGTATCTCGGAGTCTCTGGAACAGACAGTAGTAGACATGGCAGACTAATTTATCATTGCTGCATGGGACCACAATGCACAAAGCACTGCAAAAGAGACAAAAGCTCTCCTGGGCCTGTGCTGTCCCACACACACACACACACTCTGTGCACATGGAGATTCCTGCTCCGTAAAGAGTAAATATTTGGCTACAGCTGTGCTGTGATGTGACTTTCTGCAACATTGAATGCAAATACAGTCATTACCTGTATAGCAGTCAAGTCCTGTACATACACGATACCCTGAGCGTCGAGTTTTATAGGGCAGAATTTCACAGCCTCTTTTTTTTTTTTCATCTAGTCTTGCGAGTGCGACTAGAGAAGACTTTTGACTGTCAGCATAAAATTTTGTCCTATTTGCAGCTTTTTCGGTCTAAGATCTGCACTCTACAGAAGTCTTTGCCCAAGTGACTTAATTAAGTTTGCATGATTATCGTAGGTATAAAAAAAAGTTTTTTGTCTAGGTGTTGTCACAAACAGGATAATTCACCCAAAAATGTTAATGTTATAATTTACTCACTCTCGTGTAATTTCAAACCTTTATGACATTCGTTCTACTGTAAAATACACAGGGCCCTATTTTAACGATCTAAGCGCATGGTCTAAAGTTAGGCCGAGTCTGAATCCACGTTTGCTAGTTTAAAGGGTCACTCTCGCCAGAATTGATCCTAGGCTATTTTTGTTAATCTACCCGAGTCAAACATTCGTGTAAAAGCATAATTAGAATGGAAACGCCACTTTTAAGTTTGACCGTATTTTCGTTTTCGGTAAAAATGCCTTTTGAATGAGAGTGAATGGGGCACTACTATGATAGCATCAAAATCGCTATTTTTAAAACACTAATGCGGCTCGACACAACATGAAACTGTGCTTGAAGTGTCACCAGCGGCTCTCCAGAATTGACTACATTGTGTACACAGAGTTTACAAAAAAAAGAAAGGTTTTGTACGACTTTGTACGATTTTGATGCTATCATAGTAGTGTCCCATTCAAAAGGCATTTTGACCGAAAACGAAAATACGGTCAAACTTAAAAGTGGCGTTTCCATTGTAATTATGCTTTTACACGAAAGTTTGACATTTGAAAGAAAGAAAAAGAAAAAAAGACAGAATCTCTTTAAAACATGCACAGCTGGCAGGCCTCTGTATAGTAGCATGTGTTGGTTGTGTGTTTCGAAGCATAAATGAGCACATTGTGTGTGTGTGTGTGTGTGTGTGTGTGTGTGTGTGTGTGTGTGTGTGTGTGTGTGTGTGTGTGTGTGTGTGTGTGTGTGTGTGTGTGTGTGTGTGTGTGTGTGTGTGTGTGTGTGTGTGTGTGAAAGGCCCTCGAGTGAGTCGGTCTAACTCTGCTGGTTGAATTTCATGTTTTACATAGGCAAAAAAGAGTCTGATTTATCTCAGTGTTTCACTGAGCGTGTGAATTCACGTTCAGTTGCTGTCAGGTGTTTGGATGTGAGAGCCGCTCTGTGTTATTAACACTCTCTGACTCACTGTCACACTTACATTTCTCTCTACGCTCATTCTATGCTCCTCCTTTATCACTTTCCTGTTCTCAATCCCGCTGGAAAATCCAGCTAAAACCAGACTGGCGATAGCTGCATTGCGTAGCACTTCATAATAAGCGGCTTCTAGCTGACCATGGTTTGTCATTAACTCTTTTAATGACCTTGTTTGAGATCCATCAATTAGAGAAGTTTCGGGGATTAAAGATTCGTAGATGGCATAATCAAATGAGACGCTATATCAAGTTTGTATTTCTGTATTTTTAAACTACCATTTAAACATTTGATTTTATAATGTTTTTGAAGGAAGTCTAGTATGCTCACCAAGGCTGCATTATTTGTTTAAAAATATAGTAAACACTGTAAAATTGCGAAATATTATTGCAATTTAAAATAACTGTTTTCTATCGTAATATATTTTAAAATGTAATTTATTCCTGTGATCAAAGCTGAATTTTCAGCATCATTACTCCAGTCTTCAGTGTCACATGATCATTCAGTATAATATGATGATTTGCTGCTCAAGAAGCATTTCTGATTATTATTAATGTTGAAATTAGTTGTGCTTCATATTTTTGTAGAATACATGATGCAGTTTTGTCAGGATTTTTTGAATAAATATAAATGTATTGTCACTTTTGATCAATTTAATGCATCCTTGCTGAACGAAAGAAATCATTTATTTAAGAAAATCGTACTGACCCCCCTCTGATTTATCTTATATTCACAGTCATAATTGAAAAAACTACAAAAAAATCATATTGCTTTTTTTCTTTTCTTTACAATTTCTTCAGACCCTACAGGCTATTTGAGAAGGATCTCTAGTGTAAGAAATTCTAAGCCAACTAGGATCTATAATAATATTCCTGATAATGACCTGAGTTTTCCCTTATCAAGATGATCTGCGAGTTTAACCCAAACGCCTCAGAGACTTAAACCAGTTTGGACTAGAAACCGGCTACTATGTTCCAAAATACAGCTACCATTTTAAGCTGGTTTTCTCTGTATTTCCCAGCAATAAACAGGAGTGTTACGTAAGACCAGACAGCACAGAAACACAAGATGTGTTTTATTTGACTCGGACTCGGATGCTTTTTTTCTTTCTATTCGACTGTAGATCAGACATTAAAGAGCCCAGTCCTCAGAGAGACCAACACACACCCTTCAAAGTCTGCAGATCACACTGAACACTACACAAAACACAACAGTCAGGAGAGATGATGATGTTTCTCTGGCTCTCTCATACCTTTGTATTTCTCTGTGATTTCATCATGAGGGCTGTATATCCCGTTTAACACCGGAAACATCTTCTATGTTCCTTGAATGCAAAACAGTGTTTCACAGAATAAATGCAGTAAATTATAACATAAAGGTTTATTTTCAAGTGAACTATTCCTTTCTCTGTTTGTTTTTCCACAGTTTGACTGACAGTAAAGTTGAAGCGTGTTTATTTGTTTAATATTAGACACAGCCAGCAGCACATCAGACATATTCATAATCACACATCTACTGTACTGCAGTGTGTGTGTGTGTGCGTGTGTGTGCGGTGTGTGCGTGCGTGCGTGCGTGCGTGCGTGCGTGCGTGCGTGCGTGCGTGCGTGCGTGCGTGCGTGCGTGTGTTAAGATATTCCCTATGCGTTATGGGGACAAAATATCCCCACAAAGATGGCAATATCCAAAATGTTTTGGTCCCCAACAGAAAAACAGTTTCTAAATCATACTAAGCGATGTTTAAAAAAATAAATAAAAAAATGCAGGGTAGGGGATAGAATATAGTAGATTATACAGTAAAAACAAATCATTATATCTATGGAAAGTCTCCATAAAACATGAAAACCCAACATATGTGTCTTTGTGTATAGGCTTGCCTTTACTTGTGAGGGCCGAATGTCCTCACTTATATACCAAAGTATTATGACAACATACTAGTGAGGAAATTTTTACTGGTCCTCACTATTTAAAAAGGCTTATAAATTGGCCAAACTAGTTTGTATTTAAATCTAGTGTTTTGCGCATGTTTCTGTGATGGGTTTGGCAAAATAAAACATCATAACCTGATAGAAAATCAATGGAAATCAATGTCCTCGCTAATATAGTGAAACAAATGTGTATGTGTGAGTGCGTGCGTGCGTGCGTGCGTGCGTGTGTGTGTGCGTGTGTGTGTGTGTGTGTGTGTGTGTGTGTGTGTGTGTGTGTGTGTGTGTGTGTGTGTGTGTGTGTGTGTGTGTGTGTGTGTGTGTGTGTGTGTGTGTGTGTGTGTGTGTGCAATTCACTTAGAATTCAGTCCGAACACATGGGTGTGTAGAAACCCCAGATCATGACTGAATTTGCCCTCAGGCATAAACTGGTTACATCCACAGTGTGCAGAATCAATATCAGCTGTCAGCACATTCTGACATGGAATCAATTACGATGTAGAATCAATGTGGAAAAGTGAGTTGAAACAGCAAAATATCATTAAAACTGCAGTAATTAAAAGTGATTCCAGCTTGTGAAGTTCAGTTTCAACATGACGCTAGTCTCGGATCAGTGATTTTTGTGTCCGTCTCAGGTCTGAGCTCTCCTCCGGCTAATCTGGGCTCCTCTGGCGTCCCGAGCATCGTGACTCCCATAGTTAACGGATTCAGCGGGATCCCTCACCAACCCAACGGCCATCCAGTCGAGGCCATGTACACCAACGGCCTGCCATCGTACTCCACCCAGAGCCCGAGCGCAGCCGACACGCTTCAGCAGGCCTTCACCGGCGTCCAGCAATACACAGGTGCGCATGCTTTTGAGATCTCAGTTATGTTTCATCTAAGGGTGTATTCACACCAGGAAAGTACGATAGTTCACTTGCTTTGGTCCGGACCAAATAATTTTGTTTTTGTTTTTGTTTGGTACGGTTCGCTTTCACACTGCTCTTTTTGCAAGTGAACCAAAATTTGTAAATAAAACCACACGTGTGCTAAGGTCGTCCATTCATTGGACAAGGATTCTCAAGTAGGGAAATCAGGAAGTGCAAAAAAAAAAAAAAAAAAAAAAAAAAAAAGGCTCGATAGAGATATTTCGTAGGCTACTGCAATATTTGTTCTTTTACTGTTTTTGTGTTATTCTCTACAAACGCAATATGAAGAAACTAATGAGTATTATATGACATGATGTCATCTATACGATGATGTGCTGCAAGACGGTCACGGTTTCCGGCGGAGAGAACATGCTCTCATGTGCACCTACCATGGGACGCTGACAGTGGATATAAAGTATAACGTTTTGATTCATAGAGAGGGGCTATGTTCACACATTCAAATAATGAGATTCTTATTGTATATACTGCTAACAAGTGCTGTCAACGTTAACGCTTGCGATTAAGTTTGACCAGTTTAACGTAAATTAACGCAGCACCCCCACCATCCTTGTATTGTAACTATCGTTACATTATATGAACTCGCTCGTATTCATGCAAATGCTTTTAAAGCATTTATGCGCGATTAGACTAAAGAGAACGCTCTGTATGTGAATGTCCTGATGCGCACACACATTCATTCATTCCATTCCGCACACACGACGCGCAGAAAGACGCGCAACAGTATCGTGTGGCCAGACAGCGCGCCTCTTTCGCACTTGAATGAACAATATTGGGTCGATATTGATATTGGGCCGATATTGGGTCGGTTCATGTTCACATCGTAAACGAACCGTACCAGAGTTCGTTTGGAACCGTACCGAGACCACCTCTTCAGCTGGGTCTCGGTTCGATTGTTTGGTCCGCACCCGAGTTCGATTGCTGTATTCACACCCTGCCCAAAAGGTCCGCACCAAGGGGGGAAACGAACTAGAGTTCGATTCAATCGAACCAAACAAGGCAGGTGTGAATACACCCTAAGAGTGCTTTCACATCTGTAGTTCGGTTCATTTGGTCCGGACCATTATACTTTGTAGCATTTTCAGGCGTTTTGGTTCCTTTTCACACCACACTGATATTGCTCTGGTCCCGAATCAGTTGATGAGTTGATGAAACGAACCAAAATGCACACGACAACATGACAACATCCACACATCACTCGTTGGACAGATGTGTCTTGAACGTATTTCCATAACTGCACTTCGATTGGTCAGAATGAACGAAAATTCACACAGAATCTATGAAACCCCCTTTCCCTGAGATGTTTGCTAAACAAAGCGAAGATTTGGTCATCAGACCAAATTTATTGGCGCCTCCTCACAACTCTAAGTTTGTCCGCGAGCTGCCATGCCAAAAGTGCAAACTGTCAACAAACATTAGTCCTCATCCCATAATGCACAGCGCCGCTGACTACGGCAGCTGGTTTAGCCCAAAAGTGCGCAGTTCTTTGTCAGTTGGGTCTGTTCGAGGTCGGATCACGTTCTCACCACAAACAAACCGCTCCAGAGTTCGTTTGAAAGCGTACCGAGACCAGCTCTCCGAGGAGGTCTCGGTACGCTTGTTTGGTCTGCATTCACACCGGCCCAAACCAACCACACCAAGGGGGACAACGAATTCTAGTGTGGTTCAAACGAACTAAATGAGGCAAATGTGAAAGCACTCTAAGTGTCAATATTTCCCCTAAAATTCCTTTGAACACAAAAGAGTCCACATTTACATTTAGTCATTTAGCAGACGCTTTTATCCAAAGCGACTTACAACTGAGGACTAAAGCAAGCGAGTCATCGTGAAGAGTAAAAAACAACGCAAGCGGTGCTCAAAATACAAAGTTCAGGCATTGCTCAGAGTAGCATAAGCCAGACAAGGGAGGATTAAAGAGGTGGTAAAATGCCCTTTTCACAAGATGTAAAATAAATATCTGATGTCCCCAGAGTGTGTGTGTGTTACAGAGATGTTGCGATGTTACAGAGATGTTATAGAGATGTTACAGAGATGTTATAGAGATGTTATAGAGATGTAATAGAGATGTTGAGATGTTATAGAGATGTTGAGATGTTATAGAGATGTTGAGATGTTATAGAGATGTTGAGATGCTATAGAGATGTTATAGAGATGTTGAGATGTTATAGAGATGTTATAGAGATGTTACAGAGATGTTGAGATGTTATAGAGATGTTGAGATGCTATAGAGATGTTATAGAGATGTTGAGATGCTATAGAGATGTTATAGAGATGTTGAGATGTTATAGAGATGTTATAGAGATGTTGAGATGTTATAGAGATGTTTATAGACGATGTTGAGATGTTATAGAGATGTTATAGAGATGTTATAGAGTTGTTATAGAGATGTTGGGATGTTATAGAGATGTTATAGACATGTTATAGAGATGTTATAGACATGTTATAGAGATGTTATAGAGATGTTGAGATGCTATTGAGATGTTATAGAGATGTTATAGAGATGTTATAAAGATGTTTTAGAGATGTTGAGATGTTATAGAGATGTTATTGAGATGTTGATATGTTATTGAGATGTTATAGAGATGTTATTGAGATGTTGAGATGTTATAGAGATGTTGAGATGTTATAGAGATGTTGAGATGTTATTGAGATGTTGAGATGTTATAGATGTTGATATGTTATAGAGATGTTATAGAGATGTTGAGATGTTATTGAGATGTTATAGAGATGTTATAGAGATGTTGAGATGTTATAGAGATGTTGAGATGTTATTGAGATGTTGAGATGTTATAGAGATGTTGAGATGTTATAGAGATGTTGAGATGTTATTGAGATGTTGAGATGTTATAGATGTTGATATGTTATAGAGATGATTATAGAGATGTTGAGATGTTATTGAGGTGTTATAGAGATGTTATAGATGTGTTTTAGAGATGTTATAGAGATGTTGAGATGTTATAGAGATGTTGAGATATTATAGAGATGTTGAGACTAGATGTTGAGATGTTATTGATATGTTATAGAGATGTTGAGATGTTATTGAGATGTTATAGAGATGTTATAGATGTGTTTTAGAGATGTTATAGAGATGTTGAGATGTTATAGAGATGTTGAGATATTATAGAGATGTTGAGACTAGATGTTGAGATGTTATTGATATGTTATAGAGATGTTATAGAGATGTTGAGATATTATAGAGATGTTGAGACTAGATGTTGAGATGTTTTAGAGATGTTATAGAGTGTTGAGATGTTATTGATATGTTATAGAGATGTTATAGAGATGTTGAGATGTTATTGAGATGTTATAGATGTTGATATGTTATAGAGATGTTATAGAGATGTTGAGATGTTTTAGAGATGTTATAGAGATGTTATAGATGTGTTTTAGAGATGTTATAGAGATGTTGAGATGTTATAGATGTTGAGATATTATAGAGATGTTGAGACTAGATGTTGAGATGTTATTGATATGTTATAGAGATGTTGAGATGTTATTGATATGTTATAGAGATGTTATAGAGATGTTATAGAGATGTTGAGATGTTATTGAGATGTTGAGATGTTATAGATGTTGATATGTTTATAGAGATGTTATAGAGATGTTGAGATGTTTTAGAGATGTTATAGAGATGTTATAGATGTGTTTTAGAGATGTTATAGAGATGTTATAGAGATGTTGAGATATTATAGAGATGTTGAGACTAGATATTGAGATGTTATTGATATGTTATAGAGATGTTGAGATGTTATTGATATGTTATAGAGATGTTATAGAGATGTTATAGAGATGTTGAGACTAGATGTTGAGATGTTATTGATATGTTATAGAGATGTTGAGATGTTATTGATATGTTATAGAGTGTTATAGAGATGTTATAGAGATGTTATAGAGATGTTGTCTGATTTGTGTGTTTTTTTCCCATTCCATGCAAGTAGATATTTTCACAAATGTCACTTTCATAGAAAAAAATTACTTTGCTCATGGCGTGTTATTGCTGGTAGGTGACTTTGCTGTGATTGAAACCTCAGGTTGTATTTGAATTTCCTAGATATTACAGCTATCATACGGATGCCTAGAGATCTGTCATTTTAAATCAGTTTGATATATGATGAACGTGCTTTCAGATTTCATTGCACTGTGATCCTGTCATATTTCATTAGCATATAAAGGTCAACCTTCGTCTTGTCCTTATTCTTGCCTCATCTGTCCCTCTCTCTCTCTCTCTCTCTCTCTCTCTCTCTCTTGTATGATTATGCTTATGACTTCAGCCATATATCCTGCCACAACACTGACCCCTATAGGTCAGACACTGCCACAGCCTGCTCAGATCATCCAGCAACAGCAGCAGCAGCAGCGGGAAGGTTAGTGACAGATATCACATGTATCCTTCATTCATTTCACTAAACTTCAATGAGCCGATGAAATTCAGCATCGAACGGTCAACTGCTTTCCTGTGAAGATTTTACAACCGAGTTCCTTTTTAGAATCTTCATTTTTAGTGACATCACCGTCAGCTGTTTCCTGATTGGCTCGTCACATTTGAACTTTGTAAATGGCACAAATCCTAAAAGATGAAGATAAATATCTCAGTGGAGCATGCTATGATTTGTTTAATTGTGTTACCTGTGTAAAATGCATGTGTTGCCTATTTCACTGGTGCACTATAATTACAGGTAAAACTAGAAAAATTAGAATATCGTGCATAAGTTCATTTATTTCAGTGATTCAACTTAAAAGGTGAAACTAATATATTATATAGACTCATTACATGCAAAATGAGATATTTTAAGCCTTTATTTGTTATCATTTTGATGATTATGGCTTACAGCTTCAACCCCAAATTCAAAATTAGAATATAGGTTTTCATAAGCTGTAAGCCATAATCAGCAAAATTATAACAAATAAAGGCTTGAAATATCTCACTTTGCATGTAATGAATCTATATAATATATTAGTTTCACCTTTTAGGTTGATTTACTGAAATAAATGACCTTTTTTACCATATTAAAATTTTCGAGTTTCACCTGTAAATAATAAATCTTACAGCTAAGTCATACATTTAATTTGTGTTTGAAACACAAGTTCATGTTATCCACGGCACATTAAATATGTGTGTGTCTGTTTCAGGTCCCGAGGGCTGCAACTTGTTCATCTATCACCTGCCGCAGGAGTTTGGTGATAATGAGCTGATGCAGATGTTTCTTCCGTTCGGATCCGTCATCTCGTCAAGGTGTTCATGGATCGAGCCACCAATCAGAGCAAATGTTTCGGTCAGACACTGCTTCCTGCTTTCAAACACACTAGATCTATATATTGACCTCTTTTTAATCAGTCGGTCAAATATCAGGGTCCAATACTCGCACTTCATACTTTTTTTCTTCTTCAATTTTAAATACCGGTATATCGAGAATATATAAACAGTTGCTTATATTTTTGTTTTGTTGCCATGCAGAGTTATTTTTATTAAAACAATAAAAACACACATATGGCTTCCTGTATAAACATCTAATTTTAGACTATCATTCTTGCATTGTGTTTTAAACCATGCATTATGTTTCAGTTTGCATATTATCATCCAATTGGCAATTAACCCCTTTTATTTGCATGCTAAAGCCTTTTTATTTTAATACATTCAGAGTTTGCCAAATGTAAAAAAAATTGGACCCAGGGTGTCAGGGCGTGCGTGCGTGTGTGTGTGTGTGTGTGTGTGTGTGTGTGTGTGTGTGTGTGTGGTGTGTGTGTGTGTGTGTGTGTGTGTGTGTGTGTGTGTGTGTGTGTGCGTGTGTGTGCGCGTGTGTGCAGTGAGTTTAATGGAGGTTTATTGGTCTCCTCACTCACAACGAAAGCCTTGACTGTCTGGAATCACATATATTTATATTAATTCTCCGCACACACACACACACAGGCGGCTCTCGGGAACACGATCCCTGTGCAGAAATCAAGCCGCTTCTCTCTCTCTCTCTTTCCCTCCCATTAGTTTTATTTAATTCAGTCTTCTCAGTCTATTTGTTTCCTTGAGGATTTGTTGTCCATTTCTTTCCACATGAATTAAAAATGAGTAAATGTGGACGTGGCATAGTACCGTTACACCGCAGGGACATACACACACACACACACACACACACACATAAACGGCACAGTCTCATCCAGACTCTGTCTTCTCTGCAGGCTTTGTGAGCTTTGATAACCCCGCCAGCGCTCAGGCTGCCATCCAGTCCATGAACGGCTTCCAGATCGGCATGAAACGCTTGAAAGTGCAGCTGAAGCGGCCGAAGGACGCCAGCCGTCCATACTGACCACAACCAGGGATGCACACGTGCACTCTCAGCCATTAGGAGAGGTAGGCCACAGCACACGCATCAAAAAGTCAATATTTTAAAGCAACACTAAGGAAGATTTTTTACCTTAAAATAATGTTTCCAAAATCGTTTCAGTGTTTCATCAAGTCATAACAGGGTGAAAAGCACTTCTGCCTTTATCTGCTGTAACCACACACTGTAAGATTGCCAGATCAGGTCACGCTTCTGTAGTTCTAATGAGACATAAGAAAACTACAAATTTGACTTGCTTTACGTCAAGCGTTACAATAGTCCTTATTTAGTTTTTCTTCGTTTCTGATGTAGTAATACATCATACTTTCATAAAATCATGCATCATACTCTACCTTGTCTGTGGACATCGTTCATTCTAAAGCCGGCGCTGGATAAACAGCGAGCGTGCGTGCGACAGTTGCGGCGGTAGGCTAAATTATTTACGACAGCGGTAATGGACAATTCCGCTTCCAACCTGTAGGGCGACCGCAGAGGAAAAAGTTCCTTGGTGTTGCTTTAATGATGCCAGAGCTGTCCATCATTACATGTTTGGCTTTCTTGACTCATTCTGTGTGTAGAGTATATCATCCCTCTCTTGCAATAAATGAGTTATGCTGATCTAAGTAGGCCTAACTATACTAAAAATGACACCAGTCATACTAATTGAGTCTTTATTTAAAATATTTTGTTCTCCAGTTGTACATTGGCTTTGCAAAAAAAAGCATTAATAGTGTTTATTTTATAGTAGTCTTTCCTCTAAAAACTGTGGAAAGGTCAGTTTAATTTGCTTTTGTTCATTTGCAAGCATTTTAAAGTTTTGTTTAAATATTGATGATTTGGAATTGAAAGTTGTTATTATTATTATTAATAGTAATTATATCAGCCATTCTAATTGGCCACAATAAGACAAAATTATCAGTTATTATTATCAGCCAGTCTGTATTGCTACATCACAAGTTTTTAGTATAAGGTGTTCACACTTGTAGTTTGGTTCGTTTGGTCCGAACAAAAAAAACATTTAGGCCTGGTCCGCTTAGCGTTCACATTGACATTTTAACACTGAACCTAAAGATACTGAACATATAGATACTGAACCTATATATACTGAACCTAAAGACACTGAACCTATAGATACTGAACTTAAAGATACTGAACCTATAGATACTGAACCTAAAGATACTGAACCTAAAGACACTGAACCTATAGATACTGAACTTAAAGATACTGAACCTATAGATACTGAACCTATATATACTGAACCTAAAGACACTGAACCTATAGATACTGAACTTAAAGATACTGAACCTAAAGATACTGAACCTATAGATACTGAACCTAAAGACACTGAACCTATAGATACTGAACTTAAAGATACTGAACCTATAGATACTGAACCTAAAGATACTGAACCTAAAGATACTGAACCTAAAGATTCTGAAACTAAAGATACTGAACCTATAGATACTGAACCTAAAGATACTGAACCTATAGATACTGAACCTAAAGATACTGAACCTATAGATACTGAACCTAAATATATTAAACCTATAGATACTGAACCTATAGATACTGAACCTATAGATACTGAACCTAAAGATACTGAACCTATAGATACTGAACCTATAGATACTGAACCTATAGATACTGAACCTAAAGACACTGAACGCCATTTTGTCAGACAAAGCAGTCAGGAGAGTTTGTAGATTAACATGGGAGAATTTGAACTTGAGAAGCGGAGTGTACTGACGTCTTTCCGCGGTTAAAACAACATTCCTTCTGATGTTCATTCATGTTTATTTGATGCTATATAAATGAACTAGAAGGAAGAGATGATCGGTTCACGAGCAGCTTTAACTGAGGCTCTACAGCGATCTGTCACGACACATTAAAGAGCCACAAAAACGGTATTTATTGTTTACATTTATTTAAAAATATGACCAAATTTGAAAGGTGAGACTGTTTAATATCAAAAGTTACCGAAAAGTAACCTGGTCTGTCCTGTCTGTCAGTGTGTTGTCAGTCTCCTCTCTGCTCCGCGATGTATTTTTCACTGTATGAGAACATGGTGTGTGTGTGTGAGAGAGCGGCGTAGCTTGTCGGACATAGCGACAGTAACTCAGGGGTGCGTGCAGGTCTTTGCGAACGGTCAATTCTATCCATTTTTACGCCTTTTCATTCATAGCGGTTACCAAGCAACACAATTACGCGCCAGCTGCAGCTTGATGACGCAAGCGTACCGCGTTTCGGATACAAATAATATAATGTGAACACAGTCCATCGGGGGCAGGGGGAGCAATCGAACCAAGTGTGAAAGCGCCAAGTGTCTCCTCTCTTCAGCTTGTTCACCAGGGTTCAGATGTCAGCATTCACACTCATTCAAATGAACCGCACTAACAGAGCAATCACGCCAGGGTTCGTTTTAATCCAACCAAACATGCCAAGTGTGAACACATCCTAAAAGAGTGTGCTGAATGAAGCAATCTTTCCTTTTAAAGCCACAAACGTCTCCGGCAAACAGTCAAATGTTTTGTGGATGATGCAATCTATCAGCACACCTGCATCATGTCATCTCTCCGAATCCTTCTATCATGTTGAATGTGATGTCAAGAGTTTTAGCTTCACACGGCCCTCGCTGTGACTGATGGCTCCTGGTTCCACATCCAGGTATCAAGCTGTCAAGCCTGTCTCCCGAGTCAAACTCATCTGACATCTCTCTCTCTCTTTCTCCCTGCCAGGTTTTGAACAGTTGTAGTCTTGACGTTTTGACGGATGGAAACTTTTCTTGAAAAACTAACACACGAAAAAAAAAAAACGACACAAAAAAAAACACACGAAGAAGCAAACAAGGAGAGTTTTGAGCAGCATATCGCATTTAACGAAAGCGTGTGTTTCCACAGCGATGAAAGACTGGCGTGCCGGGGGCGAAGACGAGGACGAAAACAAATAAACTGGAAAATGCTATATACCGAACACTTTGAAAGAACAGTGCATGGCTGGGACCGGTAGAGTTACTAAAGCAAAAGACGGATGCACATATCAAGAGACAGTCGTAGCTTTTATTTGCGAGGAATAATAAGGGTTTAACGGTAAAAAATGTGTATATGGTGACACTGACGCAGTATAACTCTCTCTCTATCTCTCTCTCTCTCTCTCTCTCCCAGAGGACCAAATCTTTTTAATCTCTGTCGGTACCGTAACCATGTACAATATTACCACCGATCGATTATCTTACGCTACATACATGCTACTTCATATAATATGCCAATTAAGAGTTAGACACAATTAATTCAGGGTGTATAGTGTAGGTATACGGGGACTTGAGGTGTGTTTTATTTAAAACCTTTTGCGAAAACCTAGTTTCCAGGTTTCCGGTGCAAAAGCGTCTAAAGGACATTGATAGGTGATGTTTAGTGGGGTATTTTAGGCTATTGTTATAGACTATGAAGTGTGTTGATATTGAATTGGGCTGTTCATCTCCACGTCTCGTTTCAGAAAGCTGCCGGCTGGAGAAAAGGACATTTGATCCTTCGCGATATCATTTAACTCATGCACATACTGTAAACAAATGACCACAGCGAACATATACAGTTACCAGATATTTTTGCCAAACAACAGCTCTTGTTTCTGAGCTACACAGTTTCACAAGGAAATATCTCTCTAGTGATATTTTCCCATGCACCACCAAACCTCCCAGCGGCTGTTTTTAACGTTGTATCTGAGGATTTCATAAAGTCTCAATGATCTTTGGATTGTTACTGACTGGATCATGTTAGCTTTTATAATTATAATTATTTTATTGTACTTTTCTATCAGCTTACCAAGTGCTCAGCAAGGCTTACATTAAATTTACTCTAATTTTATTTAATTTTATTGTATTATTATTTTAATTTTTTTATAAGCAAACCAAATGCACAGCAAGGCTTACATTAACATTACTTTTATTTATTTTAAATGTTTTTTTTTTGTTCAGCTTACCAAGTGAAGAGCGAGGCTTACATTAACATTACTCTGAATTTTATTTATTTGTTTGTTTGTTTGTTTATTTATTTATTTATTTATTTATTTAATAGCAGGGCTTCTATTAACATTACTCAGTTTCTTTTGTGTGTGTTTTTTTAAATCACACAGCAAGTCATACTTTTAACATTACTGTCAATATATCTGTTTGTTTTATTTTATTTGACTCGAAAAATTAGAATATCGAGCAAAAGTTCATAATTCAACTTAAAAGGTGAAACTAGTATAAAATATAGACTCATTACATGCAAAGTGAGATATTTCAAGCCTTTATTTGTTATAATTTTGATGATTATGGCTTACAGGTTATGAAAACCTTTTCACAATATTCTAATTTTGAATTTGGGGTTTTCATAAGCTGTAAGCCATAATCATCAAAATTATAACAAATAAAGGCTTGAAATATCTCACTTTGCATGTAATGAGTCTATATAATATACTAGTTTCACCTTTTAAGTTGAATTACTGAAAGAAATGAACTTTTGCACCATATAAAAAAATTCTGAGTTTCACATGTATATTAGCTTGCTTACTTACTGCTAATGTGCATTGCATTAAATATGCATAGTGCTGAACATACAGCTATCACTATCACTATTAGAAACTATTGAACTGAATCGTTGCTCTAGTTACTTCTGTCCTAAACATCTGGAGATAACTGAGGCTTCACTGAATCCTCCACAGCGAGGTCAAAGCGCCGCAGAGAGATGTGTTGGTGGTGCGCGCTGCAGTGATGTTTCCACTGTGAAAACGGCTGTTTTGAGATCGAATTCAGGAAAATCTTTCATTTAGAAACAGCCTAAAATCGTGCCATAGTTAAGCTTTGAATTTGTTTCAGTGGCTTACACTGATATGCTGTTTGCCAGAAGGGCCTTCTAGAACATTTATATTAGACAAATCAAACCATTTTACAGCGTAAAACACAGCACACGGAGACATCACGTCTCGGAAAACCACTTTTAAAGACAGTAGTTGTCTTCTATTCATGCTTTATTCAGGTATTTCATGCGTTATTACACTTAAATGAACTTCGTAATTGCTCATAGTTACACTGTATTGTGCATGCCTATGTAAACGTAGTACTAATGTAGAGCCAGGCCGCAGTTACGGCCTAAACGGCCAAGAAAAACAAGAGAAGTGATGTAAAGGAACAAAAAAAAGTATGAAAAATAGTGTTTAGAGGTGAAAACAAACCAGCGAGGCCACGTCACCACCTTATTTTCAGTCAACATGAAATCCAAATGAACCCTGTTTACTTTCTTCATACAAGTTTCTAGTGTTATTTTGAATGATTCACCAGTGCACGCAATTGCAAAAATCCTAAAGGATCCAATTAAATGCCGAACCCCACATTTAATGTTCTCTAGGAAGTATGATTAAACCTAAAATAGGTTGCAAACGCCCTGTCATGTTGACTTTCACTTCATGCCTGGTTGTTTTGATCCACAGAAACTGTTACAACTTTTTGGACCAAACCCATATTATCAGATTTCTTTCTGTCTTCACACACAGTCAACCGTGCACGTGCCACACGAGCGCAATTCCCTCCGCTCAAAACCGGTCGTTTGCCAGGGAAGTTGCTCTCTGTGCAGTCGTAACATTAATATTTTGTCAGGAAAAGATGCTGCCGCTCGTCTAGGAGTTAAAGCTAAAATGACTGGACAGCACATTTCACTCTGGAAGCTGGACAAAGTAGACTTTAAGTGCTGTGCAGGTCAAACATAGTACATGGTTTAATATTAAGGCAGAAATGAGCAAAGTTTTGCAGGATGGATGATGTGACTGATGTGTCAACGCAAAAACATGAAACTGGTATGACAGGATTCCCTTCAGGAATGGATGAATCTCCAAAACATGTTTAACATCATTTTAATTATATATATATATATAAAATTTTATATGGTGCAAAAGTTCATTTATTTCAGTAATTCAACTTAAAAGTTGAAACTAATATATTATATAGACTCATTACATGCAAAGTGAGATATTTCAAGCCTTTATTCGTTATAATTTTGATGATTATGGCTTACAGTTTATGAAAACATAAAATTCAAAATTAGAGTATTGTGAAAAGGTTTTCATAAGCTGTAAGCCATAATCATCACAATTATAACGGATAAAGGCTTGAAATATCTCACTTTGCATGTAATGAGTCTATATTATATATTAGTTTCACCTTTTAAGTTGAAATACTGAAATAAATGAACTTTTGCGCAATATTTTTTTCACCATATAATTGAAATGTTTGACATTATTTTTATGACAATTTAGCACATTTTCCTGCCAGGCAAATTTTCATTACTGTAAAGCAAAAAAAAAACATCTCATCATTATTATTATAATTGTTGAGATTTATAATTAATACCATTCTCAGTTAGATTCTAATTACTGTAACAATATCCAAAATAAAAAAGTTAAAATAGCTTTAATATAATGCTGTTTAATTTAAATCAGAATAAATAAGCAACAAATATTATAATGATGTATAAATACTTGACTTAAATGAATTAAAAGTAGATTATTAACAATGTTAATGTTTTATTATGTTAATGAGAATCTTGGAGGGAAATGTCCTTATTTGCCATGAAAATTGTCATAAAAGGCACACAAAAAATCGTAATGGTCTTAAAATAAGCTTTCTTTTTTTCATCCATAATGCAGAATGGATCATAAAAGTAGTTTTAAAAGGCCTCAAGCGCACAAATGTACAGATAATAGTTGCACAAACATGACTGTGGCTCAAGCGGGACGCCCGCCATCTGTCTGTCAGAACTGAAATTAGTAATCAGGGACAGAGCAGCTTTTCAATTAAACACCAATCAGATGATCACAGTGGAAGGTGACTATATAATCAGCATTCAAGGGCACTTCTGTTCACACACGCATTCAGTTTTTAACACTGTGAAATTGAACTGTTAAAGTGGTATCATCATTCTGAGACTGGACCCAGTGAATCATGGATGTGTGTGTAATAGTGTATACCATACTCGTTTTGCAGTGTGTCTGTGTGCTGTTCTTTTCTGTATCTGCTACATTTGTCGAATACACAGTATGCAACAAGGTAATACCCTAGCAACTGCACAGCAGCCCATTCAATTCAAACAGAACATCCTAGCAACCACCTTGCAATTGGTATCACTCACATTTTCACAGATTGGCACAGTAGGTAGTGTGCAGTGTGCATTACGCTGTATACTAGTATTTTATTCTGAACACTGCAAAAAATAAATTTTTGTCTTGTTTTCCAGAACAAATATCTCAACATTCTTAAAAAATCAAGATACATTTCCTTGAGAAGCAAAACGGGTTACATTTTATTTTAAGGTGACGTAGTTATGGTGTAATTATACATTTAAGTACTGAGTAATATTAACTAACTACATGTACTTGGTAGGGTTATGGTTAAGAATAGGGTTTGGTTTAGTTAGTTGCATGTAATTATGCATAATTTATAGTTATTACTACATGTGTAACAACAAGGATACAGTAAAATAAAGTGTTACCGCAAAATTACTTAAGATATGAAATCTTGTTTTCTGACAAATTAATCAAAATTAAGTGCGTTTTTGCTTAAAACAAGAAAAATATCTGTCAATAAAAAGAATCTAGAAAGTTGAAGTAAGACATTTTTTCTAACAGGCATTTTTTTTTAGCATAAACTCACTAAATCTTCAGATTTCATAAAAAATATCTTCATTTGTGTTCCGAATATGAACAAAAGTCTTACGGGTTTGGGACGACATTAGGGAGAGTAATTAATGACAGAATTACATTTTTTGGGTGAACTAAGTAATTTTGCTTCTCAAGTAAATGTATCTTGATTTAAGAATGTTTAAATATTTGTAGGCTACTAAAAAAAAATAAGATCAAAAATATCTATATTTTGCAGCGAACATATCGTACGTAACAACAGAACATTCCTAGCCGCGCGGGCAGCCGTTTCATGCAGTGGCACATGCAATTTTTTTGTCTGGATGTTTCTAAACCTGTGGCTCATACTAACTAACACACATGCTGTACAAACGTGAATTCTCATGCTCTATTTCAATTTTTATTCTATTTATTGCCAAAAAAAAAAAGAGAAAACTAGTTCTTTCATAGCTTGCCCTGCCTATAGTTCTTTAAATCACTCTTTGTGCATGCTAATTGCTAGAGACGTAGAGAGACATTTTTATAGTAAAAGACATAGAAAACATAAAACTGCACCATTTTTTGTTTTTGATTTTCAGCCAATACCTCCACGGGGAACAGTCGAAGCTTATGGCGGAGGGGTAGCGGTTTTAGAGTTTTTAACGTGTTATCATGCAGTAAGGATATCATGGAAACATAGCGCTGCGCAGAGCGTCCAAACCAACACCGTGTGTTTTGACTCGCTGGACATGCTCTTCAGGTTTTGGGGGTATGTTTTACAAACTGTGTTGTTGTTGTTTTTTTTTGTTTTTTTTTTCATATGATGTTACTACCTGAACTAAGCCATGCCCTCTTCCTTCATACTCCCCATCTACTGCCATAGTCCTCTGCTAGAGCAAACGCTGCACACAGTATCAAAACATACAAACCTCAAGCTTTCAATCCATGTTTGCTTTCTTTCCTGCATTTTTGATAGAATGATTTGTTCCAGCCAATACTCGGAATGTTTTGTACAGAAGAAAATGGTTTGATTTAGGATGTTATAGATTAATCTAACTGGTATGATATTCCTATAAATGGTTGGACTCTTTATATAAATATATATGTCAAGTTATTGAATGCATAGGGATGGGCTCATGAAATCGGTCTTCTGTATTTGTTGGGAATATTGATAGCACAGAACGCTTCTTTCAGGTACAATGGGGAGTCATGCAAAAGCTCACGGGCGTTTTCAGTCACGGCTGATCCAGGATCAGCTCTACATGTTAGAACAACACAAGAACTGGATCAGGGGCAGAAAACAACTCGGGTCGGCTTTGCTATATGGACGATTGTGTTATATCTTAGGGTTTCTTAGCACAATATACAAACAGATGTAAGCTAAATAATGAATCTATGTTTAAATGCTATGGAGGGAAGTGTGGGACACAACCAGATGTTCCCGTAACATCTGCACGACGAGTTTAAAGAGGTGTAAAGGAGCAAACCTTCCTTTTTGGTTTCATTTCTGAAGAATAACAGAGCAGTTTTGTCCCATTATCTTCCCTCTTGAACTTGCTGCTTTGACAATTAAATGTGTAAAAGGTTTTAATTACGGTGTTCTATTTATTGGTTCGGTCATTAATTTATTTGATTATTTTTATTATTAGAATTTGATCATTTGCATTCGTTTATTTATATATTTATGTATGAACTCTAAGTTTATCATTTCTGACATAATGTGTATAAATGATGCTTATTGGGGCTTTTTCTGTCTTTCTTCTTTTTTCAATTTTACAATAAAAATGATAAATGCTTACCAGCACTCTCGGATCATTCATTGTATAAATATGTATATCTGATCAATAAATCATGACAACATATGTTTCAACACGATTTCAGTTTAAAATGGGATGCAGAATTCAGAAACTCTTGTTATTAGCGCCACCGGTGGCCGTTAAGTGAACTGCAGCAGCACTTACTGCACGTGCTCGCACTAGTGCTCACTTAACTTACAAGAGACTGAACTGAATGTGATTCAATGACCCGATATATTCACGGCGCATTTATTTGTGTTCTTTGCTTAAAAGTGATAAGAAGTTGGAAATATCCAGATAGCAAACAGTCATTGAAACTATGTTAAATCAACATTCCGTTGTCAACGTTAAGTCATTGAATCAACGTCGAACTTTGATGTTGATTCTACATCATTTTGCACCCTTTAATATTGAAACAACATTGAAATCCTGTCCATAGATCAACGTAATTTCAATGGAATTTCAATTATCAGGAATATTGAAACAATGTTAAAATTTCAACTGAACTAAGATTCAACGTGATTTCAATGGAATTTCAATCGTTATTAAGCCATAGAAAATGATTGCTAGGCATACGAAAATAATGCCCTAAATTAAATAGCCTATAATGAATATCCTGCTTTATCTACAACCAGGATGTTAAAAAGTGATGAAACATTTGAAAACTGCCTATAGCCTAGCCTAAAATACTGACCACACCACAACATTTAAGGTAAAAACAAATTCATTTTATTAGCCTTATTTCATTATTTGTCCTCTTTAGCCAATTTACAGTTCATGGTCCTCTGACGTCTGAATGGTGTCGTCCAGTCCCTCCTGCTCAGTCTTGCGCAGCACAGCCACTTTTGCACAGCCAGTAAATTGGGTGACGCCGGCTGTCCCCATCTGCCGTAAGAGCGTCTAAAACAGAAAATACAAGCACAATGCAAAAAATTTGCCTTTAAGTTAAACAGAGAACACTCACATATTTGCACACTTGGAAACAAATTCAGTAGCCTAGGCCTACGCTCTCAGAAAAAGTGCATGTCAGATAAGGCCAATGAAATGTATAACCGGCGGCAAAGCTTTAAAGCACGAGCAAATGATAAACTTTTGTGATTGCGAATAAGTGCAGTGTTCTGTGAGTGTAACTGTACCGCTGCGTTAACGTGTGATGTGAATGTACGTCGAGTTAAGTGTTGGGACGGAGGCGACAGAACTGAATGTGCGCTGTGTAACACGATATTTCTTCAAAAGCAGATCGTGGAGACATTTTAATCAAATCTATTTCAATGTCTGCAGCACTGCGTCATGTTAACGAGTAAATAACCATGTTAACGAGTAGTAGGCTATTTGATTTGGTACAATATCAAACATTAAGCAAGCAATTACCTGATCGTATCGGTCCGGTTCCAGAAATGAGCGGTGTCCGGAGCAGTAGCCTACGTTGGTCTACCACCCGTTGATCTCCCGGTCATCCACAAATCGATGGATTTTCAATCATATTTCCCGGTCAACGATATGTCGATGACTTTTCAATCACATGTCGTTTCCCGGTCAACTCTAAATCAACGACTTTTCAACACATTGGCAATCGCCCGGTAAACCAAATATCAATGCTTAATCAATCATAAAGATAACTATAGATCAATGTTGTTCCAATGTTGTTGCCATCAACATTAATAACGTCAGGTTTCATCGATATATTAATGGTGATTCAACATTTATTTTGCATTGAAATTTCAATATCAACCATAATGATGATTCAGATCCAAAATCAATATTTATTCAATGTTGGCTTGCTGTCTTGCACTTTGCAGCGATATAGGAACATTCAGACGCTACATTCAGATGAATAGGCCTTATGTGCTGCACACTTTCCTCTCAACAAAATAAACACTCAACAACAATGACAGAGAAAACAGCAGTCAAAGAAAGCATCTGATCGTAGCGATGTGGATATGTTTGCACCATTCCTGCGATTCTCCGGCATCATGTCGACAGATGAGGTATTTAAAGTTACACTGTTATGATAGTTTGACTATATTTGAGACAATATACATCTAGGCTATGTGAGACTGTAGTTTGAATCAATCACTTTTCTTTGCATGACACACTGACATTATTGTACAAAGTGTCTCTTGTTTCGGTATTATCCTGAACATTGTAAGCATTTGTATCTTGTGTCATTTAACGGAAGAGAGGCTCTCGGGAGCGCGTGTAAACAAAACATATTTTTGATTTTCCCGGCAAAAACGACCCTATTCCTTCACATAAAAATCACTCTACAGGCTTTCATAGACAACAATGGAAGTCGGGGAAGGACTAGTTTTTTTCATTTTCGTTACAAGCTGCCCACACATTGGCAATAAAAAGCGATTAAAGGAACATTCTTACATATCGCCCCTTAAAGTTCAAGTTACTGTAGCCTACTTTAAAAAAAATAAGCCAGCACCTGAACTTTTTTAGTGTGTTGAAGCAGTCGCCATGTAAATGTGGCAGGTCAATGAAATTTATCCTGCCTGCAGGTGGCTGATTAATTAATTTGAGCTTGTCCTATCAGTGAGTGAACTGTAGTAGCGCATATAAACCAGCTGGTTAGAGTGTTTAGTGTCACGAGGCACCGCCCCTTCCCGTGTCGTCATTTTCCGTCGTCATTCAGGTATGTTGGATGTTGTAAGCTGGTCGATCAATGGCATACTGTAGCTAACATTAGCTTATTTCCAGGGCGACATGCAAGTTATCACGGCTGGCATTCAGCTGAGGTTGTAGCCTACCCTGGATGGTCAAAGCATGGGTGTTGATGCTTCCCGCCAGTAATGTTTAGTTATCGCCGATGTGCATGCTTGCTGTCCATCTGATTGACGAGATGAGTTTTCAGCCCACATGCGTGTTTGTTGCCTGACTGAGTTGGTTCCCAGAGATCGCACTTATAAGGTATGTGTTTTAAATGTTTGCCTTTGTATTAAATGACGTTCTGTTGAGAGAAACTCGATTTTATTAATTGTTAGCAGTTAAATCATAGAGTTTCTGAATGTTTATTTTTTAACTTAATAGATGTAATAAGGACCGATTGGTCGTGTCTGCACCACCGATTAGTTTCCGTGCGGTTGACTGCGTGGGACTACTTCCGGAGGCTTTGCTGCTTTTGTTTTTGTTTTGCTCCATTTGTTCTGCTGTGGACAAAGGACTGAAATCGCTGTCCTTTGTTTTAATTTTAGTGTGTGTGCAGCCCTGTGAGCCCTTTATTTCAGGGATGTTTCTGTGTCTTGTGTGACACCAGGAAAGTTTCCTTTTTCATTTGTATTAGTTTTTATTTTGTATTTTGACTCAGAATGTAACATGGTAAACTTAAAACTGTGAATATCTCTACTTCAATTTCTGTCTCTTGGAGTGACAATTCTGAGTGTGATTCAACAGTGACAATCCTGAGTGTGTTTCAACAGTGACAATTCTGAGTGTGTTTCAACAGTGACAATCCTGAGTGTGTTTCAACAGTGACAATTCTGAGTGTGTTTCAACAGTGACAATCCTGAGTGTGATTCAACAGTGACAATCCTGAGTGTGTTTCAACAGTGACAATCCTGAGTGTGTTTCAACAGTGACAATTCTGAGTGTGTTTCAACAGTGACCTTTCTGTTCCAGGAGCTGAGTGCACAAAGCAGGGGCGGATTGTTGGTGGTGGTCTCCCTCACGAGTGTTGTGTGCTGAGTGTTGTGAGTGTGTGTACTGGTGTGAGTGTATATGCACAGGTGTACACCAAAAGGTGACTTGTTGTGGAGGCCTTACGTGCCCTTATCCACTGCTCTGCCTCGGCTCCTGTCCCGCTGACTCAGGTCGCTCCATGTGTGTTTGTTGAACCACAAAATTGTCTACATTGAGTGCTGTTGATGTATGTGCATTTTTATATTGATTATTTATCTATAATAAAACAAATTTTATATTTTTGTACCCACGTCTCCTGCCGTCTTACTGTGGACGAACCTGTGTTTCCTTAAATAACAAATTGTATTTTATTGTCCCTGGCAAGATTCCAGGGTGGCGTAGTCGTTAGCAGAGATCATTTATGCTTAAAACCATTCCACCTATGCTCGTGCCGCTACATAAACATATAGAAAAACAATGGAATAAATGATGTTTAAAAGGTTTAAAAGAATGAATAGTCAAACAAAGAAACACATCCTGATTATAATTATGGGGGGCATTTTGTTTAGATTTAACTAAATGTGTAATACAAGAGGACTTTAAAATTAAACATTAGCCTACATATTTTTTCATCAGGATGTTAGCCAGTTTGCATGCACACAATAATCAATATTAATACATTTAAATAGTTAATAGGTATGTATTACAAAAAGTATAAAATTCCGCTTAAAATATCGTAATTTAAAATTTTTAATTTTTATTTATTTATTGTCTCTTCTGTGCACCACCATAATGCTGTATTTGCTTTAAACTTTTTTTAACCTTACGGACATAATTTTTGATAATGTGACCCATTGACTACAAGCAAGATTCTCTTGTAATGTTAAGACATTATGTTTAGACACACTGGCCTTGTATGTACAAAAATACTGGCGTGTTGGGGTCATGATATTCACTATAAGGGCATTTTTAGCTATTTTTATACTGAAACCTGAATTAATGTCATATAATAATATATTGTATGTATGTAACCGTTTTTAATGGTTAAAGCAAAACCTGCTTTTAACGAGATTTTGTATCATTATTATGTGTGGAAATCACAACTTTGGCTATTCTTATATGTTCCACAGAAGAAAAAAGTCATGCAGGTTTGGAACGACATGAGGGTGAGTAAGGTTTTTATTTTGGGGTGAAACAGAAAAAGAGATGAAGTTCGAGATGACCTCCACATTTATCCAACGAAAGAACGTGTTCCTTTCCTTTCAATGTGGCAGATATCAAACAGCAGTGACTCTTAAATACTTTTAATGAAGAAACTAATGTGGAGGATGACTGAAAGCATCAGTTCATCTTTATTACTGTCAGATAATGAGAATCAATCTCACTCTCATCTCATCTGAACTCTCTCAGGGTCACAAATTATGAATTAGGATTATCATAATGAATTGTCTTAATATGACCCTTGCTTAGCAGAAGGTGAAAGTCTGACACGTGTTAAAAGTTTGAGGGCTCGGCCTGCGAGCGATATGAGAGAAGACACGTCTGAGAGCGATAAACGGACAGATTGATTGTGTCGGAGCATGAAGGACAAGCATCTCGTCTGCTGAGCCCTTATAAATCCTGTCTGGAGTAAAACAACATCTGAAGTTTAATAAGTTTGACTCCATGATAGATCAGTTGTTCTCCGATGTTTCTCCTGAGAAAAAGAGAGTTTCAGAAGAGATCTCAACAGTGTCTCAAACTGTGCTCAGATTTGTAAAGGTACAGTAACAAAGTCTACAATCCAGATGTGCTGTTACGCATCTTCTGAAAGAGCACCTCATAGATATACATAATAAAGGCTAGATGTCTTACGGCGGAGTCTCGAATGGCATCACCCGGCGTCCATCTTGTCACAGGGAAGCTTTCTGTAAGGTGAGTGATCGGCACGAACACAAATACTCTCATCTCGCTGAAATCTTGACGGATTTACAAACGGTTTGGTTTCTTACAAACGTTATTAACGTGGCTATAATTCTGGATGCTTGAACATGTTGAAATATAAAATATTATAATTATTCATAAGTATGAATTGTCATAACTACATCTCTGACGTTTATAACAAACCAACCCGTTTGAAAATCGGTAGAAAATTGAGCAAGTTATGGTTATTTAAAAAGTACATGCACTATTAAAGGGGTCATGACATGAGAAACCAAATTTGCCTTGATCTTTTGGTATATAAGAGATCTTTGTACCATTAAAACGTCCTGCAAGTTTCATAGCTTAAGACGTCCTCCCCATTATAAACGAATCATTTATTTAATCAAGCTCTAAATACAGCTCGTTCTGGATCCATGGTAAGAAGTGACGTCACGGTGCGAAGTGACGTACCAGCGTTTGCATATGACCGCCTCCAGCACAAGACAACTACGCTTTAAGCGCAAGACAACTACGCTCATTTCGTATCATTGTCGCGCCCGCGTGCCTCACAAGTGTTCAGTCGACGGACAGCGAGTGGGTCTGTGTACAGGGAAATTACGATGCCGCAGATGTGCTGTTCCTGGCTGTGGACAAACAACATCTTTGAATACGCTGCGAAAGATCCAGTCGTCAGGGAAAAATGGATGCACTTTATTTTTTGCGGACGTCCCAGTCACGGCAGTGTTAATTTAAACGTTTGTTCTATACATTTGAAGGATGACTGTTTTGAGAACAAATCTCAAAATGATGCTGGCTTTGCCAGAAAACTGTTGCTCAAAGATAAGTCTGTGCCGACTATTCTGGGCTCAACAACGACGACGCAAACTGTAAGTAATGTGTTTAAAACTTTAAACTACTTTTTAAATACGCTGAATCTGCAAATGTTCTGGCTGGGGGCGTTAATAATTGATGCATAGGCACTGACGTTAGCCAATCATAACAGTGGGCGTTAACACTGAACTCTTAAAGGGGAAACACCCCCAAAACAGACTGTTTGAATCAGAGGATGAGAAACAGGGTGGGAAAAGGTCAAAAATCACTACATTTTAAAAGTTTAAAAAAAAAAAAAAACTATAGTAATACTATAATTGCACCTAAGGGAACATAATAATAAAA
Source organism: Phoxinus dragarum (assembly GCA_033366665.1). Lineage (NCBI taxonomy): Eukaryota > Metazoa > Chordata > Actinopteri > Cypriniformes > Leuciscidae > Phoxinus > Phoxinus dragarum. The sequence goes on from JARPMJ010003987.1 coordinate 48,558, forward strand.
TTAAAAAAACCATGTCATGACCCCTTTAAAACACAAGTGAGCGGACGTCGACCTCCATTGGCCAGCAGCGCGGACGAGACATCTAGGCTGCGTTCGAAACCGCATACTCAATGAGTAGGTACTTAATTTCAATAAGTACTTACTTAACGAGCGCTAAAAGAGTAGGTACTTTATAGCCAAATCTCGTTAAGTATGAATGCGATCCGGACATCTGCCATGTTGACGTTATCATGTGACCTACGCAACGTTATCACAAGTGCAACAACTTAAAAGATTTTAACGACTCGTTTAATTCATCTGTAAATATCTTGATATTGATTAAACTTGCTCATTTTATGGTATTTTTAAAGAAACTGCTGCCCATTTATTTTGTGAATACATTTAGGGTTGATTTAAGTTCTTATATTTAACCCTACTTATGTGACCCACCGTTTTATTCTTAATGATATTATTTATTTTTATAACGAAATCCCCAAATTGTCATCTTTTGAATATGTTGTTCATTTCTATCTAATATGTTGTTTAATTTTATTTCCAAACATTTTCATCCACAAGCAAAAGTGGCTTACTGCTGTTTTCCTCTTTTTCTGTCGTTTCATCCCTCAGGCCTATAAATATCAAAAAATGCATTTTTTAAATGTATTATAATTACTTATTTAAGAAAATATATATTAAGATATTCAACCTTTTTCCTGTGTATACAATCTCATATTATGAATGCAAACATAATATATATATGATATATATATATATACACCTCATGACTACATTTTCAATGCATTAATTAATTAAATAATTATATTTGATTTACTGACAACAATGATAAATATTAATAAATGAGTAAATGAATGAATGAAAGTCACCACACAATAAACAAATGCATATACAAGTCAACACATGAAACAAAGCTTTATTCAAACTACAATCATGTAGACTACAGGCGCTGAACCACATCTACTGCCATCTCAACACAGCGGTTCCCATTCTGCGGCTTTATTCTGATGAACCAGCGGACCACCAGAGGTGAGCCGTGCCGGAGGTTGTTGCGTGATGTGTTGTGCTTCACGATCTGAGGCAATAAGGGCCGGTGGAGAGATGGAGGGTCTCGTCCATGGCACGATCTTCAGCTCTGTGCTCCTCATCCTCAGTGCTCACACCAGTCTGCTGACATTTCAGATCCTACAAAAATGCACAAACATAACACAAAGCAGTCATTTTAACAGCACAATGTCATTTGATTTCAGTATTATTTAGAAGACAAGAACGCTTTTTTTCACAAATGCCGCCATCATCTTTCCTAGCAGGTCCTGCTCCACCACAACAGCTGAGCAGCAAATGCACAGAAATAGAGTATCAGAAAAGTGCTTTAATAGTTCTGTTTGAAATTACAATAATTAAAATAAACTACAACTTAATATTTAAATAGTTGTTGTTATTAATTTCTGTAGTATACTCACTCAAAGCCTTTGATGCAGCATCAGCTTCATGAGCCACTCTCCACCGGATAAACACACATCTGTTCTTCTGTCCCTGTAACATCCAGACAAGACTCCCATGACCTCTGTGATTTATGAGCTCAACACTACATTTACATGTTGAGGTTGTTTTAACTTTTTATCCAACATAGATGTTCCTCAATTTATCAACAGTACTAATGGACAAATAAAATAGATAACTTATGATTAGTTAATTTATAGATTTGTTCTACATAATAGCACACATACCACTCATATGTATATTTCATGTTGTGCAATACTGCAATACTTATAAAAGATTTTCCTGTCAGATGTAAATAGACGTTTAAAATAAGCGTCTTTAAGATGTTTATGTAAATCCCCTTTAGAGACGTAACTTACGTGTCCTTACTGGAGCTCCTGTCAGCTAGAGCTATACATAATAAAACGTGTTTTTACAGCAAAATCACAACTATACTATACTGTCTAACTCCTTTACACCTTCAACAGTTAAAACGTTTACTCTATAGTAGTTTAACACATGCAATTTTAACACAAGGAACCGTGTTTACTCACATTTGAAACCCCGCGCGTCGCTGATCTCCGTGATGTTTGATAATGACGTATCCCCTCGCGTGGCCTCCTGGGATAGAAGAGTATCCATCGGACTGCACTCGAAAATCTGTCTGGAAGCAGTAAGCCATCCGGGAACTCCTCGCCTACTCTTTTATGAATACTGATGTTTCGAACGTACTTCTTCCTTCACGTACTGTTTTCGCCTACTATATAGTAGGAAAGTAGGCATATTCGAACGCACTTAAGTCCGAATCTCGCGATAATTAGTACGTCACCCAGGTAATTCTCGCCTACTCTTTTATGATTCGTACATACTTTTTCGCTCGCCTACTCTTTTCCCCTACTATATAGTAGGGAAGTATGCGGTTTCGAACGCAGCCCTAGCCTTTATTAAATTATATCTATGGAGCACCTCCCCTGGTGGAAAACAAATATACTAAGTATACTTGCAGACAGACTAATTATCAGTATACTAAAGTGTGTTAGTGATTAATTAACTTGAAGTGTGCTATTTTGAAACAACTAATTTTGTACTAAGTATATTTTAGTAGTAATTAAATTGTAGTAAAGCATAACTTTAAGTGTATTTAGTGTACTTTTGTGTACTAAATTGGTACAGGTGAAAATCGAAAAATTAGAATATATAGAAAATTTTTAATAATAAGTTCATTTATTTCAGTAATTCAACTTAAAATGTGAAATTAATATATTATATTATATATATAATATATTATATCATTACATGCAAAGTGAGATATTTCAAGTCTTTATTTGTTATAATTTTGATGATTATGACTTACAGCTTATGATATTCTAATTTTGAATTTGGGGTTTTCATAAGCTGTAAGCCATAATCATCAAAATTATAACAAATAAAGGCTTGAAATATCTCACTTTGCATGTAATGAAATAAATGAACTTTTGCATTATATTCAAATTTTTCCAGTTTCACCTGCAAATATGATGAGTCATGTTCACTTAAAGAAATCATACAAGTATATTCTTGCAGTATTTACTGAGAGTATACTTCAAAGTGTACTTTCATAAACTAAAAAATGTGCTACAAGTATTTGACTCGAAAACTATCAGTATACCTATAAGTTCATAGTGTAGTTGAAGTACAAACTAAAAACTTAGTTGTGTACTCGAAGTTTACTAGTGTTACTTAAAGTATCCATACTTTTATACACTAAAAAGTGGGCAAATTTAGTTCCAAGTATTGAAACAGGACACTTGCAAGTCTAGTACATTGATATTAGTATACTTACTACATAACGTATACTTAAAAATATAGTTGAACTTTACTAAAGTATATTTAATAAAATGTACGGGGATTGATCTCTGCTCAGATGAAGTGTTATTTGCTCATCGCTGGTTTTCTGATCTCTCACTCTCTGTGATCGGCTACTTCATCCTGAATCAACAAAAACTGTGGTTTAGACAACAGAGATCCCACAACCAGAGGATTCTCCATACATCTCTCGAACTGCCATTAGATCAGAATCAATCCTTTCCCCTCTTGCTATTCTTTATCATTCGTAAAGAGATCGTTTAAACGAGACATTGATCCGTTTACGAGCTCTTTATCAGAGACGAGGTCATGACCTCCAGATGTCTGACTAGTAAAGGCAAGGAAATGTTACTCTAAACATAAAGCCATATGAATACAGATTCGTTCTTAAACCAGCCGCGCCGAATCACAGAAAAGTTTATGTGGGGAGGTAAATGTACTACAGAGATTTATAAGATTTAATATTTCAGCTGACGTAAAATTAGTAGCACAAATCTAAGAGGAACAGCATTCACCATCTCTAAAAATATCTCATGATGTAAACTCTGACGTCCTTGAGCAAGAAATACTAGCGGTGACGGGGTAAAAATATTATTCCCAACTCATTGATTTCCTTTGGTCACAAATCTTTTACCCAATAGTGCCACTGTGTGGCTGACTGTGCAGTCTAATGTTCTTATATTATATATAACTATACATAAAGAGTATTTGGACACTTAAATGACTTTTCTTCAGGATCTTTTCTTAAAGTTTGCTTAGGGTCTTTTATTTAACTGGTGTTTTGGTGATATTTATAGTGGGCGTATTGTATTGTCAAATGTTTACTTGCAAAGTGTGTTTATGCATCTTTCTTTACAATAACCACACTTTCTATTATAATTTGTATTTAATGCAATGATGCAGACATTTTGAAGCAAGGCTTAAAGGGATAGTTCACCCAAAAAATAAAAAATCGGTCATCGTTTACTCGCGGTTGTGTTTTTCCAAATATGTTTGAGTTTCTTTCATCTGTTGAACACAAAAGAAGATATTTAGCAGAATGTTGTTTACCGTAGTATTTTTTCCTACTATGGAAGTCAATGGAGTCCATCAACCGTTTACCAACATTCTGCTAAATATCTTCTTTTGTGTTCAACAGAAAGAAAGAAACTCTTACAGGTTTGTAATAACATGAGGGTTAGTAAATTATGACAGAATTTTCATTTAGAATGAGTAGTTTTTAAGGGTGTGTATAGATAGGAGTTATTATTTTTATTTATTTATTTTTATTATAATTTTTTTGTGTGTATTGTAGAATTTTCTGTTTATGCTTCCAATGATTTTGTCAATGTAAACACCTTGAGTCCAACACAAATTTCTCCTTTGGGGACAATAAAGTGCATTTAAATTCATTCATTCAATCATTCATTCATTCAATCATTCATTCATTCAATCATTCATTCATTCAATCATTCATTCATTCATTCAATCGTTCATTCGTTCATTCGTTCAATCATTCATTCATTATGGGTGAACTACCCATTTAAGTGTCCAAATGTGTTGTTTTGGGGCAACTTCTATGATAATTTTTTTCTTAACATTGCTAATTTCATCAATTCGTCTCTATAATGAGCAATGAATGCATTTGAAAGACAATGTATTTTGTATTTGAATCTATTTATCATGATGTTTAACGCTACTCTCTTTGTGTAATGGACCGATGTGCTGTTGAACGGTGTGGTTTATTGCATCGCTGATTTGGAATTTTGGCAACATCATCACACTTGGCAGAGAACTCTTGGATGAGGTGAGGTCACCATGGCAACGAGCTGGAGCAGTTGTGACGCACAGGGACCCTCTGTCACGTGTTCTGATCGCAGTTCCCGCGCCCGTCCACTAGAGGCAGTCATGACCTCATCACAACCTGATGCAGACAGGAGATTTCTCTCTCAATGACGGCCGTTTAAAAGTAGATATGTTGTTCTGTGTGTGTTTTTAGAATAGTAGATGGTTTTCTAGTGGCTGATTTATCATATTTCCACACAAGCCGTTACTGTATTATGTTGTCATTCATATTCTTGTGCATTCAATTCAGTCATAGTCAATGTGTGAAAGCAACAAAAACACATTTTTTTGGGGAGATGATGGTGAGTAAAACAAAACTCAACATTCAAACCAGCGTTCACAAGGTGTTTAGAAAATATACATTCATACAGAAATTTTTACTGCAGAACCCGTATGAAAAATAAGTGGCTTTTAGAAAAGTTTGAGTATATTTTTAAGTATCCTATACTTTACTAATATCAATGTATAGAAGTTTACTTGTAAGTGCACTGTTTCAATACAACTTGGGATTAAATTGGCCCACTTTTTAATGTAGCCTATAAAAGTATCCTTTTAACTTTAAGTGTAACAGCACTAAACTTTGAGTACACAACTAGTTTACAACCAAGTTTGTTGTTTGTACTGCAACAAGCTTTATGCCCAGCTGCACTACTTCCTGAACTTTAGCCAGGTCCTTTGTTTCCTGTCTGCCATTATTGGACAAACTGATTAATCCAGGTGTGCCTGACCTCAGTAACAATAATCAGACACACCTGGATTAATCAGTTTGTCCAATAAAGGCAGACAAAACAAATGAGCTGGCTGAAGTTCAGGAAGTAGTGCAGCTGGGCATAAAGCCAATTTATAGTTTAAACTAGTTTAGTCAAATAACTTGTAGCACATTTTTTAGTTTATGAAAGAACACTTTGAAGTATACTTAGTATACTATAGTTTTATACTGCAAGTATGCAAGTTTTCTTCAAGTTAAGTGCATCAACACCATCAAAGCTTCACAGTTTCCTCATCATGGGTTCAACATTTCATTCAGTAACAGGCAGTTTTGATTTACATGTGGTTTAGTGTTTAATGATTGATTTCGCGTAGTTTTACATTTGCGTAAGCAATCTTCTATCACTTGTTTCTGCTGCTGCTTCAGGCGATTCTGTACTAAAAGATGCGGAATAGCGCCCCCTAACAGAGAAAGTCAATTGCCGTAAAATTTAGTTGGGGAAAGAGTCAAATATCAGTGGACTAGTCACTAGCGCACTGCAAAAAATCAGATACTCAGAATTAGGAACATATCGATTTTCTTTATAAATAATTTTTATTCAAACAATGTCGGTTTTTAAACCAATGTAAAAATGTGACAAAAATTTTTTAATACTACAAGCCAATTATTCTTAGAATATTTATTATCTTACAGGTGAAACTAATATATTATATAGACTCATTGCAAAGTGAGATATTTCAAGCCTTTATTTGTTATAATTCTGACTTACAGCTTATGAAAACTGAATATGAATTTGGGGTTTTCATAATCTGTAAATCATAATCATCAAAATTATAACAAATAAAGGCTTGAAATATCTCACTTTGCATGTAATGAGTCTATATAATATATTAGTTTCACCTTTTAGGTTTAATTACTGAAATAAATGAACTTTTGCACCATATTCAAATTATTCGAGTTTCACCCTATATAGTTTTTAATTATTATGATTTTTTTACTTTTAATCAGGAAAAGATTGAGTACAAGTATAGGCCAAATATACATAGACCTTTCTGTCAGTACAAGTCAAGTACACTTAAGTGCAACTTTAAGTACATACAAAGTAGACTGAAAGTATACTTTATTTTTTTGTATGTATAAATGAATTTCTTTTTGGCAAGGGAATGTCGTTAGGAATCAAATCGCTGAAAGTCTGTTCACATGTAAAGTCCTGATTGCTGAGGCTCTTATCTGCGTTCCCACAATTCTTTAGATCATCTGACCTTGAAAGTTTTCACAGATCAAAAGAGCAGGAATAAAACAGAAGTGTTGAAATACAGCAGCTGAGCACATAAAATCAAGTAGAATCCAGTCAATATGTTATTTATCAATTCTAAGCTACCTGTCATTGGCTTTTTAACACTTTTGTAGCTTAACCCTCTGGAGTCTAAGGTGTTTTTGGGGTCCTTGAGATGTTTTGACATGACCTGATATTTATCAGCGACTGACAGACAATGACAATGCAACACACTGATTTTGATGGTTTTGACCTTGCTGTCGTGGCTGCTCATTAACCATGTGACCCTGTAATGTTTGTATTATGATTATACTTTTAAAACTTTGATAGTGGCACAGAGCAACCAGAAAAAGTATTTAATGTTTGGAGACTTTCTTATATTTAATTATAAATTATACAAATGGAAAATAATTGTCCCAATTGAGTCTGTGTGTGAATAAGCAGAAGAACAAGTGTTTAATTTGAGATTTCACATGCTTCAGTGGTTTTGTCAAACTCATGGGAAACGCTTTGGGTCTCCATTTAGATTTCTTTTTTAGGAGAAATTGTTTTTCACACACAGGAAATATCTTTTTATGTTTTTGCAAAAGCCCACAGGTCTGATGTTATTACTTCAGCTTTTGTTTTAATAGAAAGACTGCGGATACAGACAGAATCACAGACTGACGTTGTGTTTAATTGGTTAAACACACACACACACACACTTTAATATCACTGGAAGTGTAAAATCCCAAATGCATAGAGTCTTGGTACAAAAATTAATTGAAAATGTCAGACAAATAAATACAAAAACATTTGAATAATTAAGCAGTGGCTCTCGAAAATTGTGCAAATAGTTCCATAATTGTGATTGAAAGCATTTTGTTCATCTTGTGCTGAATGATATTTAGGTAACACTTTTTAAATAAGATCTCATATGTTAATATGTGACCCTGGATCACAAAACCAGTCACATGACGCACGGGTATATCTGTGGCAATATCCAACAATACATTGTATGGGTCAAAATTATCGATTTTTCTTTTATGCCACAAATCATGAGGATATTAAGTAAAGATCATGTTCCATGAAGATATTTAGTAAATTTCCTACCGTAAATATATAAAACATGTATTTGTGAGTGAATGCAGCACAATCGTGAACATAAATGCACAATTTTTTTGATTTTTTTTGCATCCTCAAATTTTCAATAGTTGTATCTCGCCCCAAATATTGTCCTATCCTAACAAACCATACATCAATGGAAAGATTATTTATTCAGCTTTCAGATGATGTATACATCTCAATTTAAAAAAAATTGACCCATGTGACTGGTTTTGTGGTCCAGGGTCACATATCAGTAAATGCATCAACTAACATGAACTAATGATAAGCAATATTTAAAAGCCTTTAGTTAATGCACTGTGAACTAACATGAACATTATTTATTTATTTTAAACTAAAATCAACAGCGTTAACAGAGACAACTTTTGATCTTAAATATGTTGAGATTGACATTGAACAATATTCTACAGCATTTATTAATCTTGGTCAATGTTAGTTCATGTTATAGTAAATAAATGTCAACTAATGAAATCTTATTTTTTCTGTAGCTGATTTTATGATGAATTGGTTGTATTTTACTATTATTTACAAGGATTTGCTTGTATTTTGGGTCTATAAATTGGGGTGCAAAATACAATACAAGTAATAAAAAATAATGATTCAAAGATTTTTCAATTTCCTAAACACACAATGTAAAAGTTGACTCAAGTGTGCGTACATCATGCACTCCTCACTATACATGTGTTCTCATGGAATAATAGAAATGTCTGAATTCTGCACATGTATTAGTCTTTGTTGTCCATGCTGAGTCCTGACAGCACAAGATCTTTCAGGAAGGGGAAGATGTTGTTGATCAGGCACGTGAAATAGTGGAACCAGGGGTAGAAGGCCTCTTTCTGACGGGACGCCCCGGCTTTGATGATGCTGAGAGCCGCTTCACTCGCAGGATAGGCCGTCATCGTGGAGAAGCCTCTGAGGGAGATAAGGCGGGCGTACACGGTGCGATTTTTTGCTGTTTTACGAGCTCGCAGATTATTTTTTCACTCGGGAGAAATCGAGTGCAAATCGGTGATGCTCGCATGGTCGCGGCTCGCAGCGTGTGAGAGGAATTACGAGCCGAGCCGCGCACGTTATGAGCACCTCCCCGACCTCCCGATCATTTTTAAACATGTTTAAAAAATTCGGGGAGTCGGCCCGATTTTCACCAGCGTATAGGCTGTCCCCTATTGCCAAATCATACACAACCGCCTCACAGGCTAGATCGATGGGGCTATACCTCAGTGGCAGCAACCACACAGCGTGCGCATACACTGTCACACACACACACACACACACACACACACACACACACACACACACACACACACACACACACTCTCTCTCTCTCTCTCTCTCTCTCTCTCTCTCTCGTTTTTTTTTATGTTGAACGGAATGGCTACTGTCACAGTAGCCTATCTGCATTTGCACACACATTTCTGTCATTTTTCTATCTGAAGCTATTGCCTGAAACATTGAAAGCTCTCACAGAGACTGTGTTTAACCGCCAGCTCGGGATAAAATTCGTGCAGGAGGACAGTCGTGCCGTGTACCAGCTGCTTTGACGCGATTATCAGTTTAACTGACTCGTAACGTGTGCAATATCTCACGACCTCCCGAGTGTCCGAACTCGCACCGTGTACGCCCGCCTTACGGGGGATTCTCATGAAAACACGTCCAGCAAGTTCACCAAGCTCCCGATCTCATCCCACAACACTGAATACATTGAGTTCTTCCTCAGTGTCGCTTCTGAACAACTCCGCTAACTAGAGCGCCCTCTCGCGGCTGTAGACGGTAATGTTTTCTCTTGGTTCATCTCAGTCAGTATGAATACATTTTGATATATAAGTCGCACCTGACTATAAGTCGCAGGACCAGCCAAACTATCAAAAAAAATGTGTGACTTATAGTCTGGAAAATACGGTAACTTTTCTGGGCCGGCAGATATCGATTACCTAGCAGCATGGAGGAGTGAGACAGCTCTCAGATTTAATCAAAAATATCTTAATTTGTGTTCTGAAGATGAACGAAAGTCTTACAGGGGTTGAACAACATGAGAGTGAGTAATTACTGACAGCATTTTCATTTGTGGGTGAACTAACCTTAACTAACTTTAAGTAAAGTTGCTATGGATTAAAAGCATCAACCAAACACTTTAATGAAGCAATACAATAGTGGGCAAAAGTGATGTTCGAGGGGGGGTATTTGTTTTTATGACCCTAAAAGTGAACCATAAAAATATTAGGAAAATATTAAACTTGTTTAAGGCATTTATCTGACCAAATTATTTGGAAAAATGCAAACTACAGCTACAGGTTTTATTTTACTAGGACTATTTAAAAAAAGAAGCATACATTCACTTAAACTCAGTCATTACCATTTAATTGGTTCTCTGTTGTTTTTGCATGTGTTCATAATGTAAGACAGCCTGGCCAAAAATGATGTCTGCATTAATTTGGCATGTTTTATTGCAGTATGCAGTAAAACAATCAACTTCAAGCTATGCAAAATGCTTACAAAATGTAACCAATAGGGTGAATATGCTAATTTTCTTTGGGCCGAACTCCACTATTGTAGTTTGTACAATTATTGTGTGTGTGTGTGTGTGTGTGTGTGTGTGTGTGTGTGTGTGTGTGTGTGTGTGTGACCCTGGATCACAAAACCAGTCACATGACACACGGGTATATTTGTGGCAATAGCCAACAATACATTGTATGGGTCAAAATTATCGATTTTTCTGTGTGTACACTACCATTCAATACCATTGTTTTTTTAAGAAATGAATACTTTTATTCAGCAAGAATGCATTAAATTGATCAAAAAGTGACAGTAAAGACATTTATAATGTAACAAAAGTTTAACAAAGAATGCTGACAAAAATGAATACTTTTATTCACCAAAAAAATATGAAACAACAGCACAACTGTTATTAGAATGATTTCTGAAGGATCATGTGATACTGACGGATGGAGTAATGAGTAATAAGAAGTGATCAGCATGTAATGCATGTAAAATGTAGTATTTTTGAGAAAATCATGTTCATGTGTGGTTAGAAACCACAGTCAAACATTTGCGGATTGATAGCTGAAAATGTGCTTCGGTTGTGTCAGTGTGTGTGTGAGGTTGCTAGAATGATTATTCATGATCCATGAATAGATCACCAAAGTAACAAGATAAATGTGCTGAGGACAAACTGCAAATGAATTCATAACCGGCTTCCTAAAATATCTTGAGTGATGCACAGAAAAGATTGGAAACATTGATTGCATTCTGAACCACACCAATGTCCTCGAAACGCTTGGACAGAACAAACATTTAAAAAAATATCAAAATTAAAACTGAAACACTTCACAATAAGGTCCGTTTAGTTAACATTAGCTGATGCATTACCTATATTTGTCATTGTTAACATTTATCTATCATTAACCATTAAATTTTGCCATTTTGTCTCTGTTAACAACTGCAACTCCCACACCTCCCCTGTCACCCATGGCCAGTGTTGGGGCTAGTTACTCAATATATTAACATATTACTCTCAAAAATAGTAATGCCTTACTTTACTTTATTACTACCTGGAGAAAGTAACTAGCTATATTACTAGTTGTATTACTAGTTACATTTTTTTTCTTAATTACTTTATAATTGCCTGAGACGCATCAGATGGAGGGAGAACATACAAAGGAGGAGTGTTCTTAAGGGTCTTTATACGCCAACAACAGACTGGCACTGTCTAGCACAAATAAACAACTGTCCTTGTGCAATCAAGTACAAAAAACAAGTATTAATTTCCTCAATGTTTAAACAAACACCATCTGGTGCAAACAATCAATAAATTTGATTGTCAATTTATCCCATACGGAAATGTTAAATTATTATTATATATGCCAAACTATTTACTATTTAACTATTTATTTCAAGTCTACAGATCAAGTCTACATATCCACATTTCATTTTCGAATCTTTTATAAATAAAATGTATTATTTATTATTATTTTACCTCTTCTTGACCAGCTCATAAAAACAAAACAAATACTACACAAATTCTATTTGAAAACTGATAATTATATATATGTGACATGTATGTAAAAAAACACTATTATACATACATAAAATATATGGGCTGGTTTTATATGTCAATTGTTCCATTTTCTAATAGGTTTTATATATGGGCATATATATGGTATATATTTTATATATGTGGATATATTTCATCTATATTTCATATATGTACATATATTACATTTCCGTATGGGATAACAAGTCCAAACATTTTGCTGCTTGTGGGGCTGCTCGTTCATGTCACTCTGTCGCTTCCCAACGAGCTTGATGTGTCCGTGCTGTCGGAAGCGGTGGAGAGCAGCTTTCTCTCCCCGGGCAGAGTGTGCACTTCACCGTCAAGTTATTTTCCTTTCGTTGAACATATTCAAAATAATTACTGAATCTCCACCCGTCGAAACTAGCTTTCTGTTGCTGGGAACCTTCCTCAGCTTGCCGTTGTTGACGCTTCCATTTTCCCCCATCTGTCTTTGAGGATGCCGCTCTGCGGCTGGCTGCCGGGTGTCGACCAATCGGTGATGGTAAATGATACCTCGTGCCAAACCCAGACCAATCACTGTTCCATTCACGCCCTCCTCCCCTTCCCTTCTGTTCTCTGTGTTGTGTGCCTTGTGTGTGATGGTGCTACTGGCAAATGTAACGCAAGTAACTAGCTCACGGAAAACTGTAATAATATTACCATTTTCAGACGAGTAATGCCTTACACTACTAGTTACTGAAAAAAGTAATATTATTACAGTAACGCGTTACACCCAACACTGCCCATGGCGTCCCCCAAGGTTCCGTGCTCAGCCCCCCTCCTCTTCACCATCTACATGCTTCCCCTCGGTCAGATAATCCGCAACCATGGACTCCATTTTCACTGCTACGCCGATGATACCCAAATCTACTTGTCCACCAAATCCATCTCTCCGGCTATTCTCTCCACCATCACCGATTGCATTTCTGACATTAAAACCTGGATGGACAATAATCTTCTTAAACTCAACAGCAGTAAAACAGAACTCCTTATCACTGGCCCAAAATCTCTCCTCTCTTCTATTCAGAACTTTACTCTCCTTATCGACGGACATATTGTCACCCCCTCCCTTTCTGTCCGAAACCTTGGTATCATAATGGACTCCACCCTCTCATACCAAACACACATCAACCATATCACTAAACTATCCTTTTTCCACCTCCACAACATTGCTCGCTTTCGCCTCCCCTTACCTTGTCAACAGCTGAAATCCTCATTCACGCATTCATAACTTCAAGACTTGACTACTGCAATAGCCTTCTATACGGACTTCCTACCAATCAACTACAAAAACTGCAATACATCCAGAACTCAGCTGCCCGCCTCCTAACCCACACCCGGTCAAGAGAACACATCACCCCCGTTCTCCGTCAGCTCCATTGGCTACCTATTCACTATCGCATTCAATATAAGCTCCTTCTCCTCACCTATAAGTCCCTCCATAACCTGGCCCCGCCCTACCTCACTGAGCTCCTGGAACAGCACCAACCCACCCGCCACCTCCGTTCAGCTGGCACAAACCGCCTTACTCCGACCGCCCCGCACTAACCGCCGGACTTTGGGGGATCGAGCATTCGCTATCACCGCCTATCACTATATAATATATTAGTTTCACCTTTTAAATTGAATTACTGAAATAGATGAACTTTTGCATCATATTCAAAGTTTTGGAGTTTCACCTGTAGATTTAGTCAGTGTCATCAGTTGAGTGTGTTGTGGGACACTAACCTGATCTTGTTCATGGCCGACTCCGTGTCGATCAGGTCCCGAGGATCATGATGGACACTGACACGTTGCTCTTCTGGATCGCCAGTTCACTCTGCATCGCTCCCGAAGAATCCGTTCATCGCAAACTTAGTCGAGGTGTACGGAGCCACAAACGGACTCGCCAGCTTCCCTGAATCAGAGAGGAAACAGCGTTAACATAACTGTGTGTGACTGACAACAACACACACTTTACACAAAGAAATGAATCCCAGTTCACATGTGTGATTGTGTCCCAAATCCAGTAGCGGCCTTTGCTGTGTTTCTACAGTTTCACTTGCAAAAAGAAGGGGGCTCCATTTGTGCTTAACCCATTTAGGCGTAAAACACCTGTTAAAAAAGGCCTTTTTACGCCTAAGTACTTTTCTGTAAACCCCTCTCAAAACCTAAGGGTTTCCAGGAATATTTGTCAAAGCCTACTAAAATCTTAATTTCTCAGGCTCTATAGCAGATAAAAACATGGAATAAAAAGCATTTGAGAGCTTACTTCTTTGGCTTTCAACTTGATTGACTTGCTTGGCCATAATATTCAACTGCATTTTAAAAAAAAATCTTAATGGTGACTATGCACAGATGCGTGATCTGGTCTTAAAGGTAAACACACACAGATGTGTGATCTGGTTTTTAATGGGTTAAATAAATGCCACCAACATTTATTTATTTTAAATGCCCCAAAAATTCAAGATATGGGGCAAAAAATGTCTCTGTGTGAGTCTTATTTTTAATACATATAAAGGATATAGTTAGGCAATACCCAACCCGGTCACACTAAATGCGTCTCTATAGCACACAGTGTGTGTATCGTGCAATTTATACGCGAAAATGTGTTTTTACGTGCATAGGATATGCATGGGTTGGTTAGGGTAGGTTTAGTAGTGGTGTGGGGTGCGTGTGTATTACACGTTTGGTTAGGATTAGTGGTGTGTGTTGCGTGTGTATTACATGCAATGAAGTGCGTATCAAATGCACGTGAAAACTACGTATCATATGGACGTAAAAACTCATTTTCATTTTCCGAATTGCCAAGGCTGTCTCTGCCCAAATCATAGCCAAACGTGCTTTTAACTAGATTAATATTAATTATAAACTTCCACCAACAAAGTTAATCTCACCTGCCAATGAGGAAACTACAATGATGGAACCAGCGGATGTTTCCAGCGCAGGAAGAGCTGCTGCCGTCATCTGTGTGTAACTCACAAAATTCACCTGCAACGAGTCAGATCAGTGTGAACAGAGAGCGCAGAGAACACACATCGCAAGAAGCCGTTCTCTCAGTGTTTGACCTGCATGAGTGACCTGACGTGGTCTGCGGTCTCTGTTCCAGAACTCAACGTTAGTGTTTCCAACGTGATTCAACACTAGAAAGTCCAGCCCACCTGCAGAAACACACACACACAGACACACACTACCAGTCAAACGTTTGGATAATTCAGTTCTCATGCTCACAAAGGCTGCTCAAAAATACAGGAAAAAATGGTAATATTGTGAAATTTTATTACCATTTGAAATAACTGTTTTTTTTTAGGGCTGTTAAACGATTAATCGGATCCAAAATAAAAGTTTGTTTACATAATAAATGTGTGTGTACTGTGTATAATTATTTTAAATTTTTAATAATACTATTTTTGTATTATTAATACACACATATGCTTGTATATATTTAAGAAATAGTTGCATGTATATACTGTATATAGATTTATATATAATTAATATTATATTTAATGATAAATATTTTATACATAAATTACAAATTTTTCTTAAATATATACATCAACGTGTGTGTATTATACAGAATAATTATACACAGTACACACACATTTATTATGTAAACACAAACTTTTATTTTGGATGCGATTAATCGTGATTAATCAGCCCTAGTTTTTTTATTTTTAATATACTTTAAAATGTAATTTATTCCTGTGATCAGAGCGGAGTTTTCAGCATCATTACTCCAGTCCTCAGTGTCACATGGATCCTTCAGAACACACTCTAATAAGCTGATATCAATGTATTGTTTATATTAAAATAGAGAACAGTTATTTTAAATTGTGCGCATCTGAGTGTCTCAGCTGAAGGAAATATACATTATTTATTGGCTTTAAAATATCGGCCAAATATTCTTATTGGACCGATAATAACGTTAATATTAAGAATGAACAAGGTGTCATTGTACTTATACATTTAAGTATTGAGTATTAAGCAACTACATGTACTTACTATAAGGTTAGGGTTTAGGATTAAGGTTTGGTTTAGGGTTAGTTGCATGTAATTATGCATAATTTACTGTTATTACTACGGGTAGTAACGTGTAACAAGGACACTGTAAAATAAAGTGTTACCAAAAATCGAAATTATTGTATATATTGCATAATATATTGAATGATTTCTTCTCACCCAGTTTTTCCACAGCGTATTTGACGACTCTCTCGGGGTCAGCGGGGTCAGACATGTCTCCGGTCATGTACATCATCTTCTGTGCGCCCAGTTTCACACACTTCTGCGCCACCTGATGTTAGCAGAACGCTTTCATTTGCTCATAAAGCCTTTGCTTTCACACAAAAATGTCATGTATTGCTACCCTTAAAAGTCTAAAACTTCACAGCCTTACAACCTCTGCATTACCTTCAACAAATAAAAATATGTGCATCTACTGATTGAAGTCCATAATTCATTGAAAAAGTTTTGGGAAGTGTATTTGAAAAACGAACTGACCTTTTTTAAAGCCTCTAGTCGTCTGGCAGTGATGATGATCTGAGCCCCAAACTTGGCGTAATGGTAGGCCATCTGCTCCCCGATCCCCGAACTGGCCCCTGTGATCAACACTCGGGCCCCGCGAACTGAATCTGTGCTCAACAACACACTTGCTCTCAGTGTAAAGCCCCTTGCACACTGAGTCCGAAATTTTCGTATGCGTTTTTTCGTGATTCGTTGTCTCTGAATTGTCAAAACACCATTCGAAAAAGCGCAGAAAATCGAACCCCGATCCGAATTTTTCTATGACGGACGAAAGTTTCGGGAGGGGCAGTGTGTAGGCGTGATTGACTTAACGTGAGGTCGTATTTTTTTTTTAACGTGCGAAAATTTCGTACGCGAATTTCGAACTCAGTGTGCAAGGAGCTTAACTCTTAACCAACCCCACCGCTTGATCATGATCAGAAGATTTATTAAGGCTTGAACTCCCAAGAAGATTAAAATTAGGGCTGTGAAACGATTAATCGCGATTAATTGCATTCAAAAATAAAAGTGTGTTCATATATGTGTGTGTACTGTGTATAATTATTTTGTATTTGTAAATACACACGTGTATGTAAATATTTTAGAAAAATGTGTTATTTATATATAAAATATTTATATTTATATATATGGGCCTAATATAAATTTTATATAAATCTATATACAATATATACATGCAAATATTTCTTAAACATATACAAGCATGTGTGTGTTTTAAAATATATATAAATAATTATACAGAGTTACACACACATTTATTATGTAAACACAAACTTTTATTTTGGATGCGATTAATCGTTTCACAGCCCTAGTTAAAACATAAAGTTAGAAGCAATTTAACTATGTATCATATTTGATACATGCATTTCTAAGGCCTCTAAAACATCAACATGATCAAAATGCTGAAACCCTGTTGCACACATGCTAAAAAAAGTATAAACTACCAAAGGCAAGTAAAAGCCTTTTAGTACACGAGCGTCCACCTTTCAGCTCGTGGTTTCTGATTTTTCATTGATTTTTATAAAGTACCTATTATATTGTTGGTAATATTTCAAGATGAACACTTACTAGACTGAAGAAACTTAATTTGATTATCATTATTTTAGAAAAAATCATGTTAAAGTTTGAGTATCAAATATGCTCCAGCAGCCTTTTATTTGTTCATCTCTCATTGCATTGAATTGCATTACAGAGCTTTGATCATAAGCATTTAAATATCATCTTACTAAGACGTAATATAGGGAGATATAGTGATGAGAGACATTTAAATATCATCTTACTAAGACGTAATATAGGGAGATATAGTGATGAGAGACATTTTAAATGCATTTTATGTCAGTAGTCTGATATACTGTTATAAAGATCTTATTGATTTACTTTACAAGCTATCAGAATTGTATCTCAGTTTGCCAATATAAATATCAGGAAATGCACCAAATAAAAAAAAAATTGATCAATTTGGGTTTCCACCAAATTCTCATATATGAGCCATAAAAGCTTGATGAATCAAATATGATGCTCAACAAAAAACACTTTCTATATTTATACATTTCTTATATATATATTGTCAGAAGGTCCAATAGACTACCATTTAAATGTATATATTTTTTGTCATATATTTATGTCAGGCTTTACAGGGTAAAAAGTTACTAATGTCTTTCTGATTCTATATATTACAAAAAGACAGCTTCAATTCTGTGTTTTTCAAATAATATAACTACAAAAGTTATAATCTCTATAGATCATCAGGGCATACTAGGTTATGGAAGTTACATAACCATAATAAATGAGAATTTCACGACTAGATGGCAATATAATCATTTAGCTGGTTAATGTTCTAGTGAACTACGGTTACACTTTATTTTAAGGTGTCATTGTTACAGTGTAATTATATATTTAAGTACTGAGTAATATTAAGCAACTACATGTTTACTATAGGGTTAGGGTTTTGTTTGAGGGTTAGTTGCATGTAGTTATGCATAATATACTGTTATTACTATGGTAAGTGCAAATAACAACAAGGACACTGTAAAATAAAGTTTTACCTGAAATACTTGCAGACATTTTGAGTTTAAGATTGGTAACAAAGTCAAATAGCTTTCGGGATTTCGCAAAGTAGCGCGACTGTATAAGTTATGTTTTTATATTACACATTTACTATAAAAGAACTCATATATCTGAAGGGATGCAATAATAAAAATGAGTATATATTATAGTAAATCTGTCCTGACCTGGATTCAAACGTAATCTCTCCACATGTAGGCCACGAGGGAAGCGCTCAGCAGAATAAAGCTCAAATACACCCTCATTTTCTCTGGTATCCTCGATCCGAAGCTTTGCGTCTGAATCCTGTGAGAAATGTCACTTGTGTTCTGTCTGTGTTTACACTTCTCCTGCAGATCCTGAGCAGAGTCATAAACCGTGACTGATCACCCACTGAACCTGCCCGAGCGTCTGGATCATGATGACCGACCGGTCAGGAGGCTGAAGGTCTCTCAGCGCTGTTTACATTTACAAAACAGAAGAAAGAAGAAAACATTAAAAACTGCTCTATTGTTCTGTGTGACATCAATTAAATTGCTTTGTCTGAAACTGTGTAGGATTGAAAATAATCCAAGATATTTGCTGCACTGTTGACTTACAAATGAGCATTTGAAGTCCCCTAAAGGCACCGAGGGGCTGATAGTGATCAAGGTCTGCAGGCCGAGGTGTGTGTACTGTGGGGGTCGATGAAGTGTCACACCTTTAGTACAATGGGGGGAAGTTGTAATTATCTGATTGGTCAGTTGAACGTCTCACATTTGGGTTTGTGATATACATATTTTATGTACACTCTAAAAAAAGCTGGGGTTGTTTTAACCCAATGTTGGGTCAAATATTGACAAACCCAAACGTTGGATCAAAAATGAAATTTAAAAATGTTAACCCCAATGGCTGGGTTTGTCCATATTTGACCCCAAAATTGGGTTAAAACAACCCAGCATTTTTTAGAGTGTAATGGGTATTTTGCAACATTGAATGTACAGAGAAATGCAGACTATAATGCTGCTCAGGTCAAAGGCCATATATACTTATAACTTAACCAAAAAGTGCTTAACACAGTAGAACTAACAGTCACATGAATTAGCTTAAGATCATTACAAACCAATCACAGTGAAGAAGACCTGAGTGACATTGATTTTTTACTCAACTATGGTATAAATGTACATGTATATTTCTATTCAGGAGACCCACTTGGTTGTTGTGGCCAGTGATCTCCCGGCCGTGAAATAAAACTTAATTTCTGTAAAGAGTAACTTGGGAGTGGTGTCAGGTATATGCGGCGCAGCTGAGAAACAGAGTATACGCTCAAAAGACAACAACAGAACATCTGTGTGTGATTGAGGAAGTGATAGAAGCTTTTTGACGGGACGCCGTCACCTTACATCAGGGAAGTATTGTATTGTATTGTAAGTATTCAGGGAATTACCTTGAGATACTGTCGTTATTATTTTAACAACCGGAAGTTTAAATTGTCCGTGGTGAAGAAGTCAGATTAAGTAGGTTGTATTCGTATTAAAAATTTCCACTACAGTTTAAAGTCACATGGTCAGGGAAAGGATTAAAACAAGATTGTAACTGTTGCTGTGCCTCTTTTATTCTCTGGGTCCCCTTTCTTGAGGCTCTCTCTCTTTACCTCCTCTTTTCTTTGTCTCTATCTCTCTCTATCTCTCAGTTAACATTTTATATATATTGCTGGGTACAATTAATGGTACAAGTTATCATCTCATACATCTATTTTGTAACTATTTTAAGTGTAACCATAACCCATATTTTGTCATTAAACCTTTTCAATTACAAAGGATGTGCTAACTTGATTTGGTATTGACTTTGAACTGAAGTGCTACCTATTATTGCAATACAATAATGTCACTCTCTATAGCAACGCTCTCCCATATATTAAGATATTGTAACTGCGTTTATTTCCGTCATTGGTATAAGTAGCAGTGGGTGGTAATAGACAAGAAATGTACAGTTTTATTGCCATCTTGCTGACGTTTCTTTAGTCATTCGGCAGTCTTGCAGCCTGAACCCCTGCAGACCCTTACAACTGTAAATGTTTTTAGCTCAGATAGAGTTGGTGCACTAGTTGTGGATTAAAATCAGGGTTATTATCGTTTTACGGAAACTATTAAAACATTTCGTTAATCGAATAAAGGCTTAAATTAAATAAAACAAATATTAGTTGAAGAACTTAAACTAAATGAAAATTTGAAATGTTGCCAATAAACTGAAATAAGTTGAAGTTGAAGCACTAACTTATTAACAGGAAATAAATAAAAACTAAAACAAATTAAAACTGAAATTAAATTAAAACCGAAATAGCAATATTAAAGCTGAAGTCAGCAAGATTATTTTTTTTATCATATTCACTGAAACCGACACTATGCTCTGACAGAACAACATAAATCAGACGGTTTTAGGGGGGAAAACACGCTTCTTACCTCCACCTGGAGCCTGTTTCTGTTTTGCACAAATCCACCGCTCCCCGGTTCTTCTGGTCCAATCAGCGCAGGGCTGTGTGAGATCTGACTGTCAATCACAGTTCGTGCACACGCCTCAGATCCCCCCTCGCGCACGTTCCAATATAACATGCACCCGCCTGAAAGTTCGCAGTGTGTTGGATTGTACAAAGCGTGAATTTCCTCGGTTAACAACCAGGGGGCTGTTCCATGAAAGATGCTAAGAAAAGCGGGGATTAAACTCCAAAACCCGACTTGAATGAACCTAACAAATAAGTTGGGGCTAAAGCGGTTTCATAAAAGGTCATTCAAGTTCACGCAATCCCACTAATTTGATCCAGGTTTATCTAGTCTAGATAACTGCGTGTGCACGCGTCTCTTAAGAAGCCCTGGAGGTCGATCATAGATCAAATCGATCCACCATCAAACTGCATATATTTTGTGCTGTTTTATGCGTTTGAGACATGGTGTTTGCAAAACTTACATTTCACAGGAATATTCTCCATCTGAAAATCTTAGAAAGTCGTCGTGCAAATAGTACAATTTTGCTGTAAACTTCACATTGAACGAGCGCTGCTGCGCGCATGCGCGCCAAATAGGAGCAACTATTCTGACTAATATACATTTTGCTTGGAAAATTAATTGGCTATGCGATATTTTATAACACCAGAAATATCTTCTGATTATAATCATTTATCTTTAGGATGTTGGATCAGTTGCAGTGAACTTATATCTCATTACACTAATTTTATACTTTATAATAAAACAATTGAACAGAAGTAGGCCTAATTCAGGGAATTTGTTTTTTTTTAAGAAACCAAATATAATAAAGATACAAAATATAGTTTTGGGTTTAGGACCTAAGCTACTTAAAAAAGATGACTTATACTTATTTAATTAGAATTGAATTGCAGCTTTTAAAGCAATCTTTTTTTTTTTGGAGAAAGCAAGAAGGTTTGGTTAGATTTAGTTTATACAGTGCATTATGGAGAGGATAACATGAAATTAAGAGCAAAAGTATACATTTTGAAAAGATATGTGCAACTCTAAAATCAAAGAATATTCCATAAAATAAAGGAATACATTAGCCTATAAATAACCTTCCCTCCCTTAATTCTAGTTATTTGTTATTTTATTTATTTACTTATTTAATATTTGATATTTAAATAATATTACCTTAACAATTAGTTTGAAGTTTGATTTTTTCCCATTTTTTTTCATATGTAAAAGTGTCTAACTATGTACTTAATGGTTGTTGTTCTAATTGTTTTTATGTGTTGGTGGGTATTATCACAAAAGAAAAAAGTAGAAGGAAAAATAAGATTTATTGGGGGGAAATATTATGTCTTTAAAGGAACTGTCCATTTGTATAATTGTGAAATGTATTTGAATTGAAAGACATAATAAAGTACATAAAATATAAATGCTAAAATATTGGTTGTTGGGACATTAGATGTGCCTCATTTAGAATTTTAAACCTACAATTTAGTGTATTTTTATGATATAAATAACTGTAAAGGGACTATTGTAATGGGGGTAAATCAAGTGTAGGTTAATATAGCAATTACTAAGCTCAGATTCATCGTACCAGTTTAAATGTATACTGTGCTTTTTGTAATTATTTATTTTAAATGTTCTGTTTCATAAATGTTTAAAACTATCTAATTAAATCACAAAACATTCAGCCAGTAAGAAAAGAAAAGATATATATATATATATATATATATATATATATATATATATATATATATATTTTATATATGTATATAAACCCCGACATATATAAGTTTGTAGGTCTATATTGTCTAATTGATCATTGTAGCCTTATTTAAGTTGATTTTATACTTATTATACACACACATTGACTAGCACAGCTCGGAGGTAATGGGGGAGGGGCATGAGAGTTGTAAACATTCAAAAGTCCCCCTCAATCTGCCAGATTTGCCGATTGCAGCTTTAAAAAATACTAAATATTAAACAAATATTAACATGAAAAACTAAAAACATAAAAGCTTATTTAAACATTAATAAAACTAAAATAACACTGGGTCAATCTCAGGACAATTTGTAGTGAAGATACACCTTTACAACAATTCTGCTTTAACAAATTCGAAAAAAGGTTACGCAATTAAGTTACGCCTTCCACAAACAAACAGTCAATAACCGAAATAATCTAGTAGCTACATTTATTATATGTTGTATGTATAAAAATGTTTGTAAGGCTTTCGAATCTTATCCCCCAACCCCAAACCTTTCCTTACCCCTACCCCCTTTAATAAAATAAAAAATGTACTGTAGTTTCATAAACAGGACGACTTACGGCATCTGGTGATCTAATACGGGCTGTAGGCCTTATCCCCAGGTGGTGACAGTGAAGATTAAAAATGCAAGGAAAGTGAAGTAGGGCCCTGTCCCAAATGGAGCCCGAAGCCCTTGTCTTCCGTGAAGTAATATGGGCACTTCAAATATTGGTTAGAAGTCTGTTTGGCAAAAGCCTGAAGTTTTTTTTTTTTTTTTCAATAATTATAATAAGTGATTTTTAACTAATTTTATCAGTTATAAGCCATTAATCAAGCCAATCAGCTACGAGGTGAATCACAACACTGCAAACTTTGTTTTAAAGCAAACAAGTTTTTGAAAATCTGTCAAAAAGACAAGACTGTGTACTTAACGGCACTTACAATATTGGTATAAAAACAATATATATATTGTGTATTATGAAAAACATGCAAATATACAAAAATTTCAGTATTTTGACAGTGTAGACTAGAGAGATTACGTTGATTGCATCATTAGCAGTGCTTCATGGGAGTGGGCGGAGCTAAAGAGCTACTTTGGCATGTTGTTGTTTTCGACTCTGATTGGTGGAATTTTCTGTACAGCATCATGGGTAATGTAGTTTTTTTTTACCAGGAATTCCACTGTTAAACAATTATTTTAAAAATAAGATGAAATAATGCGGGCCTCCATTAACAACCTCGTAGCTCACAGTATTTCTCCCTGTCTTTAAAGGTTTATAAATTATCGTTCAAAATCAATTTCTCTATGAAAAAAAAAAAAAAAAAAAAAAAAATTATGGAGCTTTTACTTCCAGAATCCGACTGTTGCACTCTGGTGGGGAAAGTTAAACGGCGTGAGCGTCTTATAGTGAGTTAAAGTAAAAAGTCAATAAACAGCAAAACACCAACAATTATTTTCAGTGCAAAAAATATCTCTTTTATTATTTACGATAACATCAAACAAACAGACAGGATGAATAGTTTGACACTCGTCGTCAATGTCACCTACTGAAACGTAACTTTGGTAAAAAAGCAGCAAAAGATTAAACAGATTAAATAGAAGAACCGGCAGAAGCTCGCGGACCACACAATAAAACACATTTACAAAGAAGCCTAGAAAGAGAATTACTCGTTCACAGTTAAGAGAAAGAAAAACTGCAGAAGCCGGTTGAGGCTCGTGAAACCTTGAACATTTCCAACGGCTTGAAATCATCAAGATTTGTCTACACAGGGAAAGCAGAAATATAGTACAAGTGTTTTAAAGCACAACGGAGAATATACAGAAAATATTCCACCTGATGTCATGGCAAACAGACCGGAAACTCAATCCATATCCACAGCTGAACGTTTCAACAAGTCATTTCACTGAACAATACTTTCCCGTAATCCCAGATCCCAGAAGGGCTGCCCAAAAGATTTACTGGCGTCAGGACAAACAAACAATTTATCTTCTCCAAAAAAAATAAATTAAACATGCTGTGTGTTCTTGATAATGACATACTGAATATCTAACAAGAAGAAAACTGCACAATAAACAACTGATGAATCTGAACGAAGCGCTATTGTACTGAAAAGATTCAAAAACCGTCGGTCTGTCCGAGAGATGATAATAACCACATGCAAAACCACAGCAGGAGAATGAGTTAAGATCAGCAAACACACCCAATCAGAGAGCAGCGCTGAACATCCAACATTTACATATCAAATCCTCATTTGTTTACATTACATTTACATAACCAAATTAATTTATGTACAGGTCGTTTGGAAGAAGTGGTTAAATTGGGTGTGATCGAATTAAATTAAATTAATAGTGTTAGATTTAATCATAAAAATGATAGAATTTGCGTAAAAATGAAGTAGATTCTTGGCAAACTACGGTCATATTAAAAACCAACAAATGCAATTTCAATTTCAAGAAATTTTGTTTTGATGTAGATTTTTCCTGTAGATTTCATTTCGGTGATGCCAATCGGTAAGACACTCCATATATAATTTCCTCATTTTGTAATCTTTGACTTCCTGCGAGACACATTGGAGAAAAGCTTGACAGTGTAAGAATAAAGTGCAAAAACTACAAGCAAAAAAACAAACAAAAAAAGGCCAAATCAGCAACACGAACTTGCTCATGTGCAGTACTTACAACAAAACGTGACGCTATGCCAAAAGCAAGAATAGCAAAAAAAAAAAAAAAAACAGCCACAAAAGACATTTAAAGTTTTGCTGTTTTATCACTTTAAAAGTGCTGTGATGATAAAGCTCGTCGTGCACGAGGGGAAACTTAAGACAAATTTGTTCTTTTACTTGAGGATTTTTCCTCATATCAGCTGGGACAATAACACAAGGTGAATTTAAGCTTCTCATCATTGAAGATCTGCCTTTAACTCACAGTAAGGCAATGGAGAAGATGTTTATAGAGCTCGAATGGCTCGATCCAGCCTGCTGGATTGGATTCGTGTGTTACTAAAACCAAGGCCTATTAAACGCCAAATCAGAACAAAATCTTGTTTTTGCAATAACTGATTGTTGATCAATTAAAAGCATGACAATGCACAGCAGTTTGAATACATCTAGTTGCATTGGTCATCTTGCAACAATCAAAAAAGGAGACTGGTTTAATTTTTGCTATGCTTGACATTCACAATCGCGTGGCTTGGTGTTAGAAACAAGTGCTCTACAGTCAACAACAAAAAACATAATGTGTAACGAGAAACAGATGATTTCACACAGGACAAAACGGGCAACCCTATTCGTTGAGCATTTTACAGTATGATGCTGCAATACAGGACCTGACGGCACTTTAGTCATTTAATACTCATCTGAGGTTAAATCACTATAGAAAACCATTTCAAAAACATGCCTTCCTCTATGCTACATCTGTTCAAAACCAGATATAGTCCTAGTTTAATGCCTTTACAGACTGGATTTTCTTTTTTAAAATCAAAAACCATCTTTTAAAAGGTGGCCGAAAGCAGAAACACTTCCGTCTCGTTGCATATCTGATCTGATCTGAGGGGAAATCGCAACTAAAAGAGCGACACAATGCCTTACATAATGCCAACTCAAAGGTTTCAACTGCATTTCTGGGAGCAAACGTTTGTTATGAAGCATATTAGTTCTATAAATAGATCAGTTTCATTTGTAATCAAATGTCTCTCTGATGGTACAGTCCTTTTTTTTTTTTACCAGAACTATTTACAATTCAAAAGCAAGAAACTCCTTCGCTGTCTCGCGAGACGAGAACATTCATACACAAATCTCGAAAAACGAGACTGACCTTTTCCAGGGCTTACGGCTGAATCGAAGATATTCCATGGGATTATAAACACCAAATGATGCCCAACTCGCACGTATAAATACACTGTTGTTTTGATATGACAATTGTGGACAATGGCATCAACTGAAAATAACAAACCCTGTACACGTACGCTTCACACAGTCCCTCCTCGCATGGCAGACTGTACACTGAGAGGCGATGACACTTAAGCTACGAAGAGGTGAAGCAGTGCGTTAGTTTCGGGTTTCTTTGTTTTGTCTGTTTCTTTTAGGTGGTCTTGACCAGGTCGTACACGTGGATGTGGAAATCGTCATCGTATTTGATGTAGTAGACAGACGGCTTGGCGGGAACTTGATAGATGACGAGGCCTGTTCTCTTTACTCCTTTATCCGTCACATACTCCACCTGCTTACCCACAAGGCTCTCTGTTTCCTCACCGGGCTTCCTGTCTGCGGGCAGCAGGTGTTTATTCTCTGCGGAAACAAAGAAATGGAAACAGTAAACTGAAACTTCACTTTACTGCACAATGAGTTGGAATGAGTGATTGAATTCAACCTACCTATTGTCTTAAAGGAGAACTCCGGTCAATTTTAACATTGAGCTCAATTTTTAGTAAATTTGGAGTGCTGTCAATACAGAGAACAACGACAAAAATCGGTGTTGCCTACACTGTTTTATCCTATTTTTAAAATTTGCACCCTATTGACTTGAATGGGGCAAGTTTTAAACCTGCTTTTATCCTCTTAACATATTTGATGTGTCATTACAAGTGCCCAGCCATGTTGAGTGATTCCTTCAGAGTGAACACGAGTGAATCTGACTGCAGTAGATGTGAAAGATATGAATAAAAATGATGTTATATCAGCCAGCGCAAATACCTGTATTTAGTTCCTGTTTTCGGTAGAAGTCCAAAGTAGTCGATTGTCGAGTTCACGCGCATAGGTTTAGTTGCTATGATCACGCGCGTGAACTCGACAATCGACTACTTTGGACTTCCACCGAAAACAGGAACTAAATACAGGTATTTGCGCTGGCTGATATAACATCATTTTTATTCATATCTTTCACATCTACTGCAGTCAGATTTACTCGTGTTCACTCTTAAGGAATCACTCAACATGGCTGGGCACTTGTAATGGCACATCAAATATGTTAAGAGGATAAAAGCAGGTTTAAAACTTGCCCCATTCAAGTCAATAGGGTGCAAATTTTAAAAATAGGATAAAACAGTGTAGGCAACACCGATTTTTGTCGTTGTTCTCTGTATTGACAGCACTCCAAATTTACTAAAAATTGAGCTCAATGTTAAAATTGACCGGAGTTCTCCTTTAACAGAAAATAAGAAATGCAATAAAAAATAAAATAAAAAAATAAAAAAATAAATATATATGCATGTTATTAATTTAAATATTAGTATTTTATATAATTATATACAGAACAATAATATACAATTCTAACGTTTATAAAAAGTAGTCGCTTATGCTCACCATAACTGCCATATTTAATTAAAAATACAGTGAGAACTACAGTAATAAACAATTTTTTCATATTTGTGTGTTCAAATGTTTAAATGTAATTTATTCCTGTGATCAAAGCTGAATTGTCAGCAGCATTACTCCAGTCTTCAGTGTCACATGATCTTTCAGAAATCATTGTAATATGCTGATTTGATGCTCAAGAAACATTTCTTTCAGGATTTTATGGTGAATAGAAAGTTCAAAAGAACAGCATCTATCATCAAGGTAGAGATAATGAGGAAGCTGATAATGTAGAAACTGACAGACCGTAGAGAAATCGAGCCAAATAGATAAAGATAAAAGATCTCTCAGGCCCTGTGTACACTGGTATTAAGATGAGTGTTTTGGTCGATCGGATCACAAGTGGACGACACTAAATACAGGTGTGAACGGGGTCTAAAACATTTTGAGCTTCTCCACTTTAGACCACTTAAAGAGGCAGTGGAAAATGCATTTGATCGGATTGCTTTTGTAGTGTAAACGCTCATGTGATCAATAGTGTTTGAACAGCCACAAAAGACTGCGTATACATTATGTGAAGCGCTCTAGCCAAACGAGATTTAAACTGTCGGCTGAAGACCCAAGATTAGTTTGGAGATGAAAAAACGTATCAATCACAATGTTCTCTCATCATTCCTGATTTCTAACACCGGGGTTTTCAAAGTGGGGGCCGCAGCAAGTTGGAAGGAAAAAAAAGCAACAAAAAATAAACACATTTTTTTATATTATTATTTTCTGTTTATTTAGAAGGGACAGTGCATATTAATGAACGTACAATCGAAATTGACGTAAATACGCCGGATTTAGCACAGTGCTAGTTTCCATCTGTAGTCCCAGACATACAAAAGAAGAAAAAAAAAAGCACAAACAACATACATAACAACTAATAAACATAAAGCTACAAAACATTAAGAGTACCTATCGTAAATGATAGGAGAAATTATGAGAATTGTTATGAAATAGCATTATAATAATTTGTCGCATAGCCTATCTGAACATTATACATTTAATTCTAATCTTTT
Source organism: Phoxinus dragarum (assembly GCA_033366665.1). NCBI lineage: Eukaryota > Metazoa > Chordata > Actinopteri > Cypriniformes > Leuciscidae > Phoxinus > Phoxinus dragarum. Next base: position 77,934 of record JARPMJ010003987.1, read on the forward strand.
AGAGATTAGGCGACTGGCCGATCAGACTGACATATGTCAATTTAATGCCGGTCAAATGCACTCGGGCGCCGCATGATTAACATCGCGCAACATCAGCATCACACGTGCACACGGAACACACATGTAGGAAACCTCGTGAATTACGGCCGTTTCACACCGCAAGCGGCGCGTGAGCAGAGCATATTTTTTTTCGCCGTGCATGTTACGTAATCAATGAGTGCATTCACACCGGGGGGAGGAGTGTGAGCAGCGGTGAAGCGCGGGTTTCAGCGAGTCTATTTCTGCTGCGCTGCTCACGCTCAATTAAAGTGAAAGCACACGTTTGATGGACAAAATAAATATGATTTCACACAAAAAGTGCCTAAAATGCACATTATTTGCATGTCTAGCGTGTTTTAACAAGAACTGGAGTAGGCTATGTCAGAAAAGAAAATGAAGACTCAAAAATATTTATAGAAAATTTACCCATTTATACTTGTTTTATTATTAAGTTTGGGTAAAAGTATATGGTGTTTTATAAAAAAATATACATAGAAAATAAATATTTGTGTGTGCTGTAGTTAGAAAAATGGTATCGGCAGGTCAAACTCAATGAAAAACCAGAATCGGCCTAGAAAATTGTAATCGGTGCATCTCTATAATCTTTCTGATTGGCTGATATCAAACACCATAACATAATCTGATGTTCACAGATGTTTTATTTATTCATTTGCCGTAGTATTGTCGATGGGTTCATTAACACAATCCTGCAAAAGGGGGGCCTTGGCCAGAACCTAGTGGTATTTGGGGGGGCCTTGTCATGGAAAAGTTTGGGAACCCCTGTTCTAACACACACTCACAGCGTTCGGCTGGTCTTGCGGCTGTCAGAGCAGAAACTAAAGCTGATACTCTCTGTGTGTTTTTTCCGTCGTCTCCGGTCGCGTTCATATGTAAATTGTGCAAGATAATTTCGTCCATTAGATCGAAAGATCTAAAAATTAAACATACATTTATCTGTCCATAGACTCTCCCCTCGAAGAAATCAGGACAGAAGTGTTTGAAAGTGGACAGGAGAGACGGATTAAAACACCAGGTGTAAACGGGAATGTGTCTCCCTCGTCTACTTGTGATGCGATCGACCAAAAGGCATCTTAATACCTGATGTAAACAGGGCCTAAGAGATGCTTCGTAAGAAGAGTCACACAGAACCAAAAAACAATCTCGGTTCTGAAGCATTGGCAGAGCAGCAATTTAAACTTGCCTGCTAATTGCATAAATTTGAATGTAACAATTTCTAGCATTATAATATAAAGTGTGAAATTCATCAAGCAAAAGGTGAGATTCAATAACTTTCAAATGGAATTAACTTCAGGAAGGTTTTCTTAAAAACATCAACTTATTTACCCGCTTCAGGTAAAATCCGGAGGTCTCCGTCTTTGTAGTCGTCCCAGAGCTGGTACATGTAGAGCACAGGGTCCTTCTCGTATGTGATGTAGTACCAGTTGGTCATGATGGGCGCTCGGGACAGGACCATCCCCCTCCACTCGTTCTTCTCACCGTCCTCCTTCTCGAACAGATGCTCCACGGCTTTTCCCCACCAGCTCCTCCGCGTCATGAGGAACCTTGATCTTGTTGTTCACTATGAAGAGTTAGGAAACAGAAACCCTGGTTAAGAGCTCTTGTGGCATAAAAGCTCTGAAAAACTGACTGGGATTGTATGAACCATGTTCAATTGCACTGAAATACGCATGTAATTGGTTGAATTAATGCAACTATAAACAGCAATGTGATCAAAGTTACCTACACAGTTCAAATGTCTGGGGTTGATCAAATATTGGCATTGATTTCTCAAGAAAATGTTTTACATACGTAGTATAGGGAAATAAAGTTACATTTATTCATGTGATGGCAAAACTAAGTTTTCAGCAGCAAAAGAACAGCATTTATTTATTAGTAAAAATATAGGCTAAATATTTTATAACACAAATGTTTTTACTACTAAAAGTATTAAATTCTTCTAAAAACAAAAAATCTTAGTAGTGTACATTTATGAAATAATTGCATTTATTGTAACTATTTAACAACTATTTATTTTACTATGCAAAATAGTTCATTAGACTTAAGATATAGTAAGCATTGAAGTTTTATGTAAACTAAAGCTGTGCAAAACAAACAGGCACTGAAATTCTTGTCACAATATTTCATATTCATCCTTTTCTAGATTAAACCCTCATTTACTTTCCAGGCTGTGCAACATATCGTGCCGTTTTCATATATTCTCAATTGTGACGGCATAAATCTAAGCATATACAGAGCTATTTGAGTATCACCATGATGCGATTATAGTTTTTATTAATAAAAACTGAATGAATGAATGAAAATTGTTTTAGTTTCAGTTAACTAAAATAACCCTGATACGATAATCAGTCTCCATCATTATTTCAACTGCAAATATCATCAAAAACAAATGTCTTCCAATTCAGTCTTTTTATTTTGTGCTTTAATAGTCAGTTCATTTATTTTCCCTTCTGTCTATTTTAACTTTATTATGATTACTGGGGAACAGATGTGCACATCATTGAATAAAGGAAAAAAAAAAAAAACACGATATATCCTTTTATCATCGATATTGCAATAAAGATGTGGGAAGTATAGGAATCGTTCGGTTCGAAACGCACGTGATTCTCGGATTATTTGCAGTTTAAACACAAAGTTTACAGTTTGCTCGTATTTTATGTCCTGTCAATTTAAACATTCTAGCACTTTTAAACCATCCGAGCGAAAGAGAACTGGGAACACCGAATTCGGTTCTCCTTCTCATCTTTCTGTGCATGAAAGGACACATACACACAAAATGGCCGTCTCGGCTAGTATCCGCAAACAGTCGCTTAAGGCTTACGTGAACATAAACAACTGAGAAAGAAAACGGATGCGTATCATTACATTGGATACGTGCATTCGGTCTTAAAGTGACAGTAGCCTAATAAACCTGCAGCCGTCATGTCAATGTTCATCAAACAACAAAATACAAAGAGAAAATCACTTTTGTAGCTTTATACAGTAAAGAATAGGCATATGGAGTGTTATTTTACACTTGATTATTCTATTTCTGTACCTAAATACTGTTAGACTTAACTGAAAAACAAAGCACTGTTTATTTAATTTGTATCTTTGTTATAGTGTATTTATCCATGCTTTAATTTGTTTATTATTTTCTATGCAGAGTCACTCCCCTGCAAAATTATAGAATGATTCATTATTTCCAAATAGAGCTATTCAAGTCATCTGTTGAAATTGAATTTTGTTGTGTGTGTATATCATGATATATCCTTATCTGAATATACAGTTACTCACCCCGTGACATTCTCACAGAATGTTTTAGTAACCCTTCATGCACTATAATACTGCTCATCCTTGCACATGTGCTACTTCCTGTCACTGGCTTGTTTCCTGTTTGCAGCACAACAGATCTACCTACTCACCCACTTTCTCAGTGAGAACTTGCAGGTTGGAGACCCTCTCATCTTTAAAGAGCTCGATGCCATAGACGCAATCGAAGCCGTCGTACTTGACCATGAACAGGGAGGAGTTGACGCTGAGGCGGGTCCAGCACGGTGCCCTTCCACTTGGTCAGCGCGCCCTTCTCCCTCCAGCTGTGTTGGATGCGTCGGCCCAGCAGGTTGTTGGGATCTGGAGTGAGACTGTCGCTCAGCTCGCCACTGCTGCGCTTCCTGACGAGAGGAGAAAAACAGGAGCGTAATAATGGGCTGAACTTGCTAATCAAGGATCGTTTTACCGCTCAAACACGGATTATGATCTGATCGATTTTACATTGCACAGCATTCTCGCTTAGATGATATCAAATGCATATGGCTCACGTAACAGATACACATACTGTACGTTAATCTAAAGTGGTATTAAAATGAGTATCAGCAGTCTAAAAACTAGGCATGATATAAAACTGTTGGTAACACTACAATAAGGTTTCATTAGTTAACATGAACTAATAAAGAACAGCATTTATTAATCTAAATAAATGTGCAATTCAACATTTACTAATACATTATTAAAAGCATACGTTGTATTTGTTAACATTAGTTCATGCACTGTGAACTAACATGAACAAAGACTATTTTTATTAACTAACATTAACAAAGATTAATAAATACTGTAACACATATATTACTCATAGTTAGTTTATGTTAGTTACTGCATTAACTAATGAAACCTTATTGTTAAGTGTTACCAAAATTTGATAACAAATGAAAAAAAATTGAGTGCACTACACATTCATTTTATATTTTGAAAGACATTATTATTCATCAAGGATGCATTAAATTGGTCAAAAGTGACAGTAAAGACACTTATAATGCAGCCATGGTGAGCAGAAGAGACTTTAGGAGCATTTTTAAAATCTTACCGAATCCAAACAGTAAAAAAAAAAAATTTTCATCTTCATAATCTTTCATCAATATGTAGGCCTAAGCCCTCCTATTTTTCAACCACCTTGATCTATTCTGACCTGTAAAAGCCACTTTTCACAATCCAACCAATTCCAAAACAACTCATGCCCTGTATTTTTCTTTAAAGGGGTCATGACATGTTTTTTTTTATTTTATTATTATGTTCCCTTAGGTGCAATTATAGTATTACTATAGTTTTTTTACAAAAAACTTTTAAAATGTAGTGATTTATTACCTTTTCCCACCCTGTTTCTCATCCTCTGATTCAAACAGTCTGTTTTGGGGGTGTTTCCCCTTTAAGAGTTCAGTGTTAACGCCCACTGTTATGATTGGCTAACGTCAGTGCCTATGCATCAATTATTAACCGCCCCCAGCCAGAACGTTTGCGGATTCGGCGTAACTGTTTAATAGCGGGTGATGCATGCGAAGCGATGGCTCTTGCAATGATAAAACCTTATTATGTTTGAGCCGGAATCAGAGGAAAATGAACCATCACCACAACAACGAAGACTGGATCAGCCCGTGTCCACATGGAAAGTGAAACTATTTTGAATTAATAAAAAAAAATTAACCCGAGACACTTGAAAACGGATTATTGTTGGCATAATTATCCTATAGCTTCATTTGCTAACAGTTTAACATTATTTAACTAATTCCAATGAAATGATAGGGTGTACCACGGACAAAAATGCATGCACAGACAGGCCATCTTTGAAGATGCAGCATTGATAAAGGCAACATTTTTAATTTTCTATCACATGTAGGCCTAACGTACTAGAAAGGCGACATATTTTCAAGATTCTCTTATACAAATGTGTTTATATTAGCCATGGTAAAAAGTAAGTTTGCGTCGTCTTTATTGAGCCCAGAATAGTCGGCACGGACTTATCTTTGAGCAACAGTTTTCTGGCAAAGCCAAGCATCATATTGGGATTTTTTCCCTCAAAACAGTCATCCTTAAATGTATAGAACACTGCCGTGACTGGGACGTCCGCAAAAAATAAAGTGCATCCATTTTTCCCTGACGACTGGATCTTTCAGCGTATTTAAAATGTAGTTTAAAGTTTTAAATACATTACTTACAGTTTGCGTCGTCGATGTTGAGCCCAGAATAGACGGCACGGACTTATCTTTGAGCAACAGTTTTCTGGCAAAGCTCA